>JAEANM010005572.1:0-19467 GCA_017656035.1 Myanophis thanlyinensis
TTTCTTTCTTTCTTTCTTTCTTTCTTTCAAGATTTACTTGCCATTTGAAGGTAGGACATATTTTACAATTGTAGAACAGGATTTAAAATAGGCTTAACCAATTTTTAGATCAAACCTAACCCCAGCCACACAAGTCCAAGGGAATCACAATATAGACTCACCTATGAGCAGGAATCAGGCTTCCCCCATGGCATCCTCACTTCAGCTATCTATTAACCATCCAATCTGGTGTTTGGTCATGGAGCCTAGCATGTGTTGACTCATCTCATCACACCTGAGGAAGTGGACTCCCTTGGCTAGAAATAGGGATGCATGGCAAAAGTTGTCTCACTGTGATATGTGTTCAAATATTGATCAAGAAGAAGTTAGCTCTTTTTTAAAGCAGTTCTATACTAAAATAGCGTCATGAGTGGAGGAAAGAATATGAAGCATTATGTCCCAGCTATATACAAGCAGAATACACTTGTGTAGGTACGGCGCTTAGGGGGGAAAAGATTTCATCAACACTACTTTGTTTCACATTTTAATTTCTCTGTATTTAATTCTCAAATTGTGGGCAACAGTCTGGGACCTCTTATTCTCCAGGATCTGCAAGTACAACATCCCCCACTTGGTTTTGTGTCTCTCTCCATTCCCTACTTGGGTTATTAGGTACTGATATCAACAGTATTATCTTTCTTTATTTTCTATTTTTAAATTCAGAGAAGAGAACTTTTTGGACAATACCATCTTGCTTTCTCTCAATTCATAGGACAACCAAATCCAGTTTGCAAAATTCTGGATAACCACTTTATGGCACTAAAAACAGAAAATTCTAGTTCTTTGTTGCCATCTAGTTGTCATCTAAATGTCTGCAGTGTAGATCTGATTGTTCTTCAAATGCTTTGGGAAATCAAGATGATGGCTTTAACAAAGCATTGCCTTTTGTTCTATTTTTGGCAGTGAGTACCAGTAGTTACTGGGGGCTTCAGAGGCCATGTCAGGTCTTAGAATTGTAAAATCTTCATCCTGTTTTACAGGGTAATCCAACTCCAGTTAGAAGAGCAAAGTGATTCTTATGACAAAAAAAAAAAATCTATTCTACTGATGAACCTATTTTCCAGTTTACAAAATTTAGTGGATGCTGGAAATTGAAATAAACTCACAGGACAAGGCTAAAACTGTATTCTGTATTCAACAAAAATATCTACATTCAATGTAATGCTATAACACGGTCAGAAACTTCTCAGAATTCAATAGATGTTGTTTTAGCAGATCTTTGGGGCACTTCCTGTCTCAGATTACAGTATTGTTAGTGGAAAAAATATATCTTTCAAAATTCTGCTGCACAGCAATGATTCAGATCAGTGGTGGAATTCAAAATTTTTTTTACTACTGGTTCTGAGGGCATGACTGGGGGAGGATCATGTGACTGGGTGGGTAGTTTCTGTAAGCAGAGCAATAAAGATTAGGCTAGAAACAACACCAGAATGTTTTTTCCTGCCTTCCTTACAGGATTAACCCTGTAAAGTGGAAAAAAAAAAAAGGAGATTTCTTTTAACAACTGGCTCTCTGAACTGCTTGGAAAATTTACTACTGGTTCTAGTGAACCTGCTAGAACCTGCTGAATTTCACCTCTGATTAAGATCAGCATATGTAAAAGTGAAATGCTTTATTTGGAAAGAAGATAAAAGTACTTTAAGATATGTCTGCTGAGGGAATTGCAACTAATCATGACAGAAATGGGATTGTTTAAACATGACTGGTGCCAGCAATTATTTTAGTACTGAGGTAATTTATGGATTAGCTTCTTATTACTGTAAATTTGTAGAAAGTTACGTTATAATTTTTCTCTCAAGATTTCTACTAACACAAAAAGGAATCAAATTCACTAGCTGGAGACCAGTTCGTACTATTAGAATTGTTTAGGCAATGGTTTAAAATGCTCCATTTCCTTGTTGGGCCAAAGAACTAAGCAACTAAATCCCAACAATAATGATTTTGTTGCTGCTGCTGCTGTTGTAATATATACAATAGTGTGAAATCATAGCTGCCAGTTCTTTAACTGGTGTTGGTCTTTCTTTGCACTGAGTTCTTCCCAAGAACCTAGGATGTATCAGCATAGCATGTGTGCAAATCAAAGCAGTATGGCTTTTTGTAATTGATAGATGGAAATTTTGTCAATGCCTAGAATATTCTATTGCTTGGTGTATTTTGGGGTCCCAACCAGTTGTTGCTTACAGGCAAATGGTATTTCTTACAGATGATCTTCCAATGCACCATTGTTGCTACTTTGTCATGCCGTTACTTGTAGTCAACTTATACAATTTTCTTACTGCAGCTAACTAACTCCACTGTTTGCATCTGCTGTCTGTTGCCTGTTGTCCGAATTTGATTCATAGCCTGAATTATTATTATTCATTTAGTCCTGCTTGAGTCCGGTCCATTGTTTCTGCAGTGTATCTAATGACTGGAATTGCCCATGTGTTGGTATTGATGATATTTTCTCCATTGAGTTTGGACTTTAAGATCTTCATTTGATGTATTCACCCCTAATATTTTTCTTGACTTCAGTGTGCTTGATGTAGTCATCTTGAAGGATGCCCATAATCCTTCAAGGATTATAATAATCATCTTCATCCAGACTCTTAATGTTATTTTTGTGGGGCATCTTGATTCCTTCAATTTCCATTATTTTTCCTTATTTGATAGTGAGTGTGGCACATTAGGTTGGAGGATTGGAGTTAGGTGACATAGTGTAGTGCTGGCTTGCCTCCTTTCTTTGGGGTCGATGCCACTCAGGGATAACTGGGGAAGAGAGGTCCTGCCCTCAGCCCTTCCTATGAGGAAAACTCACTGCTCTTTCCTCTTTTTAACATCTACTTCAGGCTGCTGGATGATCTCATCCAAGGCCCTGTGAGGTAACATCAGTATACCCAGCTGTACACCTCTGCTCCTAGCAAAAAGCAATGTCTTATCCATCTGAGAGGATCTGGCTGGGGAACAACAGGATTTAGCTATACCCTGGCAAGACTGATTGGCTCTGATTTGAGGAGCCTATTGTTCTAGGACTATGTCATCTTTAGTACTGTGAGAAGCCATCCCCTCTCCTAGAAGAATGAGATATTTTGAAGAATATTAAAAAGGGCAGATTATTATATTTCCCAAAGGGAGAAATGGAGAAACATGTTTTTAGAGGCAGAAAGCAACCACTACTTTCCTTAATAGCCCACAGCAGATGAGAGATAAAGAACTTATTGAAAGAAGGTAATTGTCTAGATAGCTCTATTCATAAGCATAAACTCTCATCCAAGACCCAAAACAGGACAAAAGCCGTTAAGCCACACTAGGAATTACCCAACACCCTTTCAGAACAGAAGACACTTCATTGCATCACCCTCAGTCCAAACTTCAACCAAACTTAGCTCAAACAAACATCTAGGATTTGTACTTTGTTTATAGAGCCAGCTCTAGGCTCTACATAGCCCCTACATGACCCCATGGGAGTCTGATAACAGCCAATTAGAATACATGTTCTTGCACATGAACAGGAAGCTCAAGTGCAAAGCCCAAAAGAAGGTATAACCCCCCCCCCCACACACACACACATCCACTCTCTCTCTCAACTCCATTTTGGTCAGCTGCCCAGAACTACAAACCCATGTGGTTCTGCTTCATCAATAAAACATCTTTCCAATCACTCTTCATGTTTCCAGTGTCTTTCTCCCAGCTTGGAACCGAACCAGATGGATGTTTGTTCCCACAGTACTGATGGAATCGCATTGCCCCAGATAGACTCAGTGCACAATCTGGTGTGGGGTGTTCCTCCTAGATTCACAACTCCTGCTTGAAAAGCAGATGGGAGTCATAACTAAGGGTTGCGTTTGCACAGCTTTGAGGCACATACCAAATGAATCTGTTGGATCAGGAGGCTCTGGTGATAGTCACTCATGCCCTAGTCACCTTCAGACTGGCCTATTGTAATGCAGTCTACATAGGGCTGACCTTGAATTGCTTCAGATGGTGCAGAATGCAGTGGGGTGGGCAGTTTTGTGTGCTCCTAGGATAGCACATATTACGCCTCTGCTTCCTGAGCTACACCAGTTGTTTCTGAATTCAATTCAAAATGCTGGTTTTAACTTCTAAAACTCTTCATGGCTTGAGACCAGGTTATCATCTTGAATACATCAGCCGAGCCCATTAGATCCAGCACAGAGGACATGCTACAGATGCCATCTGGCAGAGGCTTACATTTTGTAGGTCCCAGCTGGTGGGCCTTCTCTGCTGTGGCACTTCCTTTATGGAACAATCTCTCCTATGGACATTAGGTTAGCTCAATCCCTTTTGATGTTCTGGAAGTCCCTCAAGATCTGATTATGCCATCTCATGTAGATTGTACGGTGCAATAAGGAATGTGGATCTGAAAATAAATATATCAAAGACAAGTTAACTGTGCTTGATAGAGAAAATGGAATGAACAGCTGCAACTTATACATAAAAGCCAGAGCAAAAATAGTAGAATGTTTGCTGAAGACTAAAAAAATGGATGGACAAATGTTAAGATGTGCAAATGTTGATTTAAAAAGTTAGTGGCTAATATATGGTTTGCTGAAATAAGTAAAAACAGTTGTCTATAAGAATTTTCTGCTGTGTTACATGCATGTGAAAGTTGGGTATGTTCAATCAAATATAATGGGAATATAATACCTAAGTTCCACGTAAAATAGGAAGAGGTAAGGTTAAGAATCAATGGATACTGAATAAATGTGGCTTGAATACAAAAGTGAGTGACTATATGATGAAGTATGTTGAGGTAGTATAGTCATTTAGAAAATATGTATGAAGATTAAATCAATCACAAAATCTAGGGGAAAAGAATTGATTGAGGGAAGAGTCTTAGATTGATGAAAAAAGGAAAAAAAGTAAAAAAAAACTTAAAAACCAAAAAAAGGAGAGAGCGATGTATGAAGAAATTTGTGAAAGTGGTGGGAAAAAGGAAGATTAGCCAAGATCCAAAAATACAGGTAAGTGTAGTAAATGGTATTGGTATAAGCTAGATTTAGCTAATTTCTTTTCCTTTTCTTACCTCATGCCTTTAGTTCCTTTGGCTTACTAGTGCTTATTCTCTTTCTGCACTTTTCTTTGAAATATTGCGATGGGTACAAACACTTCAAACAAACGTTCTTTCTTTTTCTTTCTCCATTTAATTTATTTTATTTCATTCAATAGGTGTATGGAAAAATCATTCCATTTGCTTCAGGAGGCAATTTTTTTCTTTCTTTTTAACCAGATGATGAGCTCATTCATCTGTTGACTCATTTATGAACTTCAGAAAGTTTCACCTCAGTTCTTCCCCATCGTCAGACTGTCTCTCCTCACATTCCCAGTGGCGTCCCCTGATCTTCCTGATCTTGAATTCTAACACTTTTGGGCTTGCACTGACTACCCAGCTGGCCAAGTCCCTGATTTTCAAGACTTGTTAAAGGCAAATGCTCAGCCTCATTCCTTGCAGCAAACTGGGCAGTTTTCCTTTTTCTGTAAAAGAGGTAACCCTTTGGTCTTCTTCTTTCTGGCACACTGGATAATCTTGAGGGTGCCAGAATCACTCTCTCCAGCCACACTTCAGACACATCAATAAAGCAATAAAAAAGAAGGAACTACTTGTCTTATTTTAGAGTCAGACTTAGCAGGGTGCCTCGTAAAACATCTTGAATTGTAATCTCCCCACACACCGACAGGCATAAACATATTACATGTTTAATTTTACTTACCTCTCTTTAATAACTACAAAGTAACTTTTAAATATGTACCAGCAACCAGTCCGAATGGTATACGCAAACTTTGGGGTACGTTTCTGTGTCTGCTGTTTTTGATTTTGATCTCAGCTCATAGCTCTATAGCATAATGTGAATAGCATTAACCACTAATCAACCAGTCAATTGACTGATATATTGCTAAAAGTCCAAGTGGAAGAAACGATAAAGACTTCCCACAAATCTAGGAGCAAAGTAAACCTAGACTTTATGAGCAATTGTAGTCTTACCCCATAGTGTTTAAAAAATAATTAGACTCCTAGGACTCCCTCCAATAATTTGACGTGGCATTCAGACATAAGTTTTGTACATTCCTCCTCCCTGGCACCCCCATCCACCACTGCCTTCTTTTTTAGTTTCACCTCAGCTCTGTGGATTTCTTTTTATGCCTCACTTTATAGGCAATTTTAAACAGATTAATTGACAAAAAAACATTCATCAGACATTTCAGTGAGTCATTTTTTTCCCCCTTTCAGGTCTGAATCACGGTTTTTATTGTTGCTCCACATACACACAATAATGCTGGGAAATCAAGTATCTACTGAATATGGAATAGTCTCTAATTCTCACTTTGCATGCTTAGTCAAATCAATAGTTGTGAGCTCATATCCTATCTTACTTCACCTTGATCTTTATTCTATTCATCTGGGAGAAAAAAACTAAATATGATACAGCAATGCTTTGTGATAGTCTGACATATTCTTTAGGGTAATCTATATAGGACTGTAAAATGATATCTTGTCCTTAGTAGCAGCACCCTTTCTATAAAACAACAGCAGGCCAACCCATTCAAGACAGTCAAAAAATACTGAGTTTTTTATGAACTTGTCCAGCTTCATTTAAAAGCAATAACCCCTAACTGGGCTATACTATGGTGAAGGAAATCAATTATATGAATTACTGAACATTCTATAGCAAACAGCATTTTGTGGCTATTGTTTAATCTGTGGGCAATCTGAGAGATACCTAAATCAATGGAGGCCAAAAACAAACTTTTTCTGAAATACATGAACTTAAGTCCAATCAAATATTTATTGTTGCAGTCCAAGATCCGAGTACGTACAAAAATAAGACAAAACAAAACTGAAATAGGACAAGAACAGAATGTGCTAGAAGCATAAGCACTAAAAGTGAACAATGTAAAACTATACAGAGCAGAAAAAGTACAAACCACTAAGAACATCAGCAAGATTTTCTTTGCACTTTAATGCACAAGGGAGGATTTATGATGTGGGGGGAATCACTGGGCAAATTAGAATGGTCTCAACTGCCCATCTGTTGGTTCTCTAAATACTAGGCCCTATTTTTCCTGGAACTGGAGATTGCCAAAACTCCAGATAGAATGTCAGATAGCACAGAATTTGGTACAAAGCTCAGGAAAATAATTTTCAGGAATACTTGCTAACAAAGGTTTTCCTTTGTTTTAGAATCCTGCTTCTCTCTCTTGATGTTTCTCTCTCTCATGTTGGTATACATATTGTAAATGGTACCGTAGTTTGGTTCCTGATCACTATCTGGATAAACTCTTAACAAACCCACTTTCACACAGGAACTCAGAATGAAAAATGTTATGCTGACATTGCACTGTTTTTACTGAGATTGACTGGAAAAAATGTAATGGCAGGAAGGAAGGAAGGAAGGAAGGAATCCTCCTTCCTTCAGGAAAAATGAAATAAGAAAGAAAAGCTATGCATGCAAAATTTCAAATAAGTAATTCCAACTTCCTTCATTTTCCCTCTCTCCAACATTAAGCTGATGGGTGTTGCCACTACAAAACTTTGAATCATATCCTTTGTACTTTTTAACACTCGATATTCTAAATTAAAAATAAAAATGTCTTTGAAATAAATACTTTACATAAGGAAATGAAATGTTTTTGAATTAGATTGTTTATATAGTTCTATTAAGTTGTGGATGCTGTTTTACTAAGAGTTTTTCCCAACTTCATAGATACTCAATAGTTCCAACCCCCTCCCCCAGAACATACTGTCTTTCCCTAAATTTCAGCCAATCACTCAGAAACAGAAGCAGATGCTGCACAGCAGTCTTTTAAGGCAAAATCTATTCCTGCTGCTTCTGCTTTTTAGGTTCATTCAGATATTTCAAAGACTACTTTTGCTGAAGTTGCTGTTGGTTAGATCTCTGCTTGTAGTCTTTTTTATCCTTGTCTGCTTAACACTTGACTTCTACCACCTAGCATTGCCTGCTCATAGTCACCTCCTTCAATTGTCGGGTTTCCTTGGAGCATGGTTTCTTAGACAATTTTACTCTTCCCTCAGTTGTGAGTTTTACTTCAACCAATGAGTTTCAGTAAACAAAACCCTTACAAAAAACCCGGTCATGTTCCAAAATACTCCATATATTCAAATGTTTAAAATGTCAATAGGAATTCCTCCTTGCTTAATCATAACTCCTTTAACCATAATTGAGCCAAGCCCAATCCAGAGTAGCAAATCCGGGCTTAATTTATGACTCCACACAAAGACAAATATAAATACTGTAAAACAATAGACATATGGAAATGATAGACATCCAAGAGGGGAGAAGTAGACTGCTGATACTGTTCCCAGCACTTCAGTATAATTGCCGTAGATGACTACAGACTACTATTTGCTTAATGTCAAGGCCAATCTGATGAGTAATATTCAGAAAGGAACAAACAGAGCAAGCAAATGCTTGTTGAATGGGCTCACCTTAAATCAATTTAAAATATCTGTCCCAACTGCTCTCATTTACCACAGAAGGCAATGAAATGCCCCTTTAATACACTACTCAATTCCAGGGCAAATTATTCAAAGATATCCTTAGGCAATCACACCACTTTTCCTCAATGGCAAACAGAAAAAGTGGATTTCTCTAGGTGACAATCTGGTAAATTGTCTTCAGTGTGTTCATTGCAGAAGTGAAATTCAGCCGGTTCTAGCAGGTTCGCTAAAACTGGTAGTAAATTTTCTAAGCAATTCGGAGAACCAGTTGTTAAAAGAAATCTCCTTTTGTTTTCTTCCATTCTACAGGGCTAATCCTGTAAGGAAGGCAAGAAAAAAACATTCTGGTGTTGTTTTTAGCCTAATCTTTATTGTCCTGCTTACAGACACTGCCCACCCACTCATATGACCCCCCCCAGCCACGCCTACCAAGCCACACCCACAGAACCAGTAGTAAAAAAATTTGAATTCCACCACTGGGCTGGGCTTTCCAGGCTCTAACAATATTAAAGAATACTGAATGCTGCATTGTTATCATTAACATGACAATGCACAATAGATTTAACTGGCAATCTTTTCTCCAAAGGTTTATCAGTTTGCAGGAGCAAACACATTCAGAAGCACACACAAGTAACTGATTTAGCGGGATTCAATAATTTCTCTTTATGTGTAACATATGAAGTACATATACAATACCAAAAGACAGGTTTTTCCAACCTGGCAGTAAATTCAAGCAAACACAGGCAAAGAACAGTTTCAGTTCAGAGCTCAGCATGCACAGACTTGTTTAAGTTTCTGTTTCAGTTTCAGAGCTCAGCACAGATTCAGAGCTGCTGAGTTAAGCCACGCCCAGGCTCCTGACTGACTGACACCAAACAGTCTCCATTGGCTGACCTTGTTACTATGCCAAGTCCAGTTCATGAATATATCTGACAAGGTTTCTACGCTAGAATTAGATAAACTGTTATCTAACTGTCATCTATAAGATGTAAGACTATAGGTGATTTCTTATTAGACTGGATAAAATGATGCCCTAAAAGCAGCTAGACCAGGAGTTCTGCTACCAACAGATCAACAGTAAGAATCCAGGAAAACCATGAGTCTTTGTGGTTATAAAGCATAATTCAGAGCAAGGATCTGAAAAAAACTCTGCACAAGATCATTATATCCATGTCCACTCTCAGCAGCACAGGGAAACTTTGCAACTCAAGAAGTTAAATTTAGAATAGCACACGATTTAAACTTTTGAGTCCAAATTGCAATTCCTGCCATTTCTCAAGAGATAGATTTGTTATTTTAAATTGCTTTTTAATTCTGAAATGTTTTGTTTTGGTATCATTAGCCTTCATAACAATTGCTGCTATTTGTTTGTTTTTCTGATTCCCATCATTTTAGCGTTTTTGCTTCTATATAGAAACAACACCTAAAGTACTTTATCCAAAGTACTTCTCATTCCTGTGCCTGGAATGGTTAAACAAGCCACAGGGAACTGGCCTAATTTTAGCATCAGAAGGATATCGTACGCTGGACCAGAAATACAGTATCTATGGCAATGCTGATCCTAGACAGAGGATCTGGAGAAGGAAAATGGTTGGGCACCTCCAAGTTTCAAACGATCTGTAAACATGATTGCAGAATGCAGAATTATATAAAAATTATTGTAAATTCTGCATTTTCACCATGGCTCAAAGAACTGGGAAAAATTAGTCAAGCAGATTGTTAAGGACTTTGCTTAGTGACTAACATATGTATTTTGGGGAAAAAAATTAAACTAGGAATTGCTGGAAATCATTTTCCAGAGACATTAACAAAATGCTTTATTTCTGTCACGTCCAGGCCACATTTTATCTATTCTGTATCTCCCTCTTGGCCATTTAAAAGCCAACAAAAATGTGTTTTATTCTATGAAGAAACACTTTCTGATTCCCTCAGTCTGAGATAATAATCCTTCAGAAATGGTTGGCAATTGGGGCTGTTTTACGATGACTTATGTCATAGTGAACCACTATTGCATTTTAATTTTCTTTTTAGTAATCAAATCTTTCTCACAGATTAAAAAAAAAATTAGGCATAGAAGCAAAAGGTATAACGAGAAACTGATTTTAAGCAAGGGCAGCTGGAATTGTTCAGTTTGACAGTCTCATATTCTGTAAGTTTAAGATTTTTTTCAAGAGAAATATTTACTTTAGAATCCAAATATCTATTCTAAAAATCTACCTTGGTTGACTGTGATTGTTGTTTTGTAGAATGTTTTTTCCTGAGATGGTTATTCTTGTTTCTTTTACAGACTCCGAGCCTTGCACTCCAGATACACCCTCTGCCACTGCTTCCCCATCATCTTCTGAAGATCCTGCAACACTCACAGCTCCTCCTTCACCATCTCCTCCATTTGGTTGTGAGGTCTCCATATTTCCCTCCCCACAGCCCACCTCCACTATAGCCCTGAATCTTGAATCATCACAGATATCAGTTTCTGGCTCACTGAACCCACCTTCTGCTACCATTTCCTCCCTACATTCTGGTCTTCCTTCCGCAGTAACACCAACTGCCTCTGTTTCAGTCACACAACCCCGCATTTACTCACCTCCAAATATTGCTGGGTCACCTAGCCATGGCCCACACCTTATTGACTGGCTTCCATATCTTGCCTCAGTGATGACCACCACAAAGAGAGGGAAGGAAGAGGAACAAACATCTCTTGGAACGGGCCCACCTGAGCACATGAAGCGGTGTGGAAGCACCTATTTACCAGTACTCAGTGAAGGGGAGAATGTTCATGCTGGTTTTATCAAGCAGCAGCCTCCAGAGTCAGTTTGTTCACCACCCCCATTTCAGGACATCCCCCCCAATTCTGAGCAGGTACCTACCACTCTAGGAAACATCCTGGCAGAGTTGAAGACAATGAACCATCACCTTTCCATCATAGCAAGGGCTCTTAGCCACCTGGCCTCATCTTGCACAACTCAACAGGATTCCACAAATGTGCAAGACTTGTAAAAGAGGAAATGTCTGCATCTCCTTACTAGAAAACAGACTGACTGGTATGAAAGACTTTGTGTGAAATGTAGTTACAGACTTTGGCAGGAGTGATTTCTGGGAATTTGTCTGACCCTTGATACAGGAGAGGTTGGATAGGTTCTCGGGCTTCTTGCTCCTGGAATGGAGATATCAAAATTATATCAGTATCAATAAAGTCATTGGTACACACAATAGCTGTTTTTCTTGTTTTCTGTCTCTTACATTATTTGAGGTGAGTAAGAGTATATACTCATACAAACCCATTCAGTATGAATGATATACAGAAATTGCTCTCCATGAGCAGTTTCTAGTATTGGAGCAGGTCATAGGAAGATAATCTTGGAAACTGCTGGCCTTGTCTGTTTTGAGTCTTTCCAGTACTTATGTCTAAAGTCGAGAACAAGGCACATGGATATGTGTGGGGGAGGAGATTGGTTGGGACTGGCTGCTAGAGGTGATTAATGTTCCGTAAATGAACATTAAAACATGCAACATCTATTTAGAAAGTGCTTATTGGATCTAGATCTTTGTAATTATAGGCCATTTTTCATTATAGGCCATCTTCAATTTCAGGATAAGATGATCAGAAAAGTGTGGCCTTACGGTCTAGAAGCATCAGAATGAAACTATATGGATCTATTACATTTGGGATTTCAGCTGGAATATGGATGACCTATGCTAGAAATAGATGAGATGCTAGTTAGAATGGCAGAGTTAAAAGGAAACTCTGAGATCATCTCATCCAACCCACAGTTCAACGAATCATCAAGTTATTATGTTGATGACTCAGCTCTCATTTCTTTGATTTAAAAAAAAGGCAATCCCTGAACTTACTTAAACTCAGTAACATGCTACATGAGGAAGAGCAAGCTGAAATTGGCAGGAAAGGCTCTTTTGAAGACTCCTGGCACCAGAATCTGACTGAAAGTTGACTGCAGAAATGGATTTCCCCTATGGATTTGAAACTATAAAATGAATTGTCAAAAAAGATGCCACATTTGCTCCCCACTTGCCCAGTATTGGGGAAATGGCAAGATCCCACCACTTTCCTAGAACCTTTGATTTTTGTTTGCAATTATTTTAGATTTTATCTCAATTTTAATATTGTTTTTATAATGTTTTATGATGTGTATTTTTGCATTGCTATAAGCTACTTGGATATTGTATTAATAGAAAGGTGGGATACAAAGTCTAAGAAAGGATAAAATATTTCTAACAGACTAAACTGTTGAGTTGGCTGGCCCTGCAAATCCTCTAGATCAGGGGTGTCAAACTTGTGTCATCATGTGACATATGACTTTTTCCCCCTTTGCTGAACTGGGCATGGCCAGTGTGTGATGCATCAGGCCTGCAGGCCGTGAGTTTGACACCTCTGCTCTAGATCAGCAAAGGAGATTCATATAGAAATTAGATTTTAAGTGCAATGACAATAGGAGCTGATTTGGCAAGGCATACTCCATGCATATGTGACATTCAGGCTTCATCTTGTATTGGTATAGTGGCACAGCTTTCACTCAACTGCTTCAAGCAACCTCTAAGACTAAATCAAAAATTCATGATAGAGTTTCTAAAAAGCTTCTGATAGATAGTTGTCAAGTTCAACACTAGATGTCTATGGATATTCTCAGCCATCCAGGTCATGGTTGACAACTATGACCTGGATGACTGAGAATCTCCATAGATTTCTGATTAATACTTTTTTAAGGTAGTATCTGATCTTCCAACATGGTTAATTAAGCTATAAAGGCTCCCTGGCCCTTTCTAGTTTTATAGAAATCCCTTTCAATCCTTCACACATCTAAGAAATTAAACATACCAAAGGCCAAACTACAAAATAATAGGTATGCAACACTGAGGATAACTTATCTTTAAGGGAACACATTAAATATATTTGGGAGCCGAAAAAAATGAAGTAAAACCTAACAGTCAACATATATAAAGTATGCTGAAGGTATTTTTCAGTACTTCTAACTCTAAATTATAAGACAGCTCAGTTTATCTAAATGGTTTGGGATGTGCCCAAAATAAATTAGAGTGCTTTTTTACACAGGGTTAAAAAATTTATGAAAGTTACATTGACATAAGGGCAAAAGAGGACACTACCATGATTCTACATTATGATGTTTGCTATCACCAAGCTATACTTGAAGTTCTGCCATATCTGATAACAAACATGAGAAGATTCTGAACAAGGAATTTATAAATGAATATTCTCAGTTTTCTTTGTGTTCCTGATATTTAAACCTAGTATTTAGGAGCTGTTCCCTTTAAACAACAGCATCAATAGAGTAGATGCAATGGTAATATCCAAAGCAAAGCTAGATATATTGGATAAGTGGTAAGCAGTTATTTCTGTTTAAATATTTACAAAATTACTCAGATTTAAAACAACATTTTATAAAACCCATTTCAAAGAATAAATAAATTCTGAGTATGGAAGTGATGTTTATATTAATTTATTCTTATAATTGTGTTTTTAAAATAATTATGAACTGGAATTAACTCTAAAGAATAAATCAGTTTTGATTTTTTTCCTAATTATACTAAGTGAAATGTTTGCCAGGTTGCGTCCACTTTCTTGATTAGTGATAAGTTGCAGGACTGTGAGACTTGGTTTATTTTCCTTATGTCAGTCACTAATGAAGATTTATGGATTAGGTTAGGTTCAGATGCCATAGTCTTGCTTCATCAAACAAATGTATGCCCATATATTTCCCATTTCTCCTTTTGCATACATGGTTAAAATAATGTGTTCTTGGTTTATAAAGCAGGAGTTTAAAACAGCTGTGAGATAGAGTTTTGAATTAATCTGATATATTGTAATTTCAAAAGATTCCACAAGAAAGATTGCACCAGGCATACCTTATTTGGAAGACAATTTAAAATGGGTGAGGGAGAATAATCTCTGAAAAGGACTACTTCATTGAAGCTACTGGCCATGGTTCAGCTTGTATCTGGAAGAAGTCCTCTGAAGATGACCTTAGGGAACCAATAATAACATTCCTTCAGATACCCTCTCTACTTTTAACTCTGTGACATGAAAAACCTTTCACTACCCTAGGTTGGTGTGCCATTGCAATACCCTTGAAAATGATTTGGAAACTTCAGTTAGTAGTTGTGCAAATTGGGACTGAATTTATAAAACATATCTCCAGGTTTTCTTTATGACCTTGACTAGTTCCTACTTTGTTTCCAGTTCCAACTCATGGTGCTGGTTTGTCTTTCACAGCTATCTGTCTGAGTCACTCATCTCTGGGTTGTTATTAGAGTCTTGGGGGGAAGGATAATCTGGGAAAGTTTCAATTTCATAGGAACTGAAGGTACCGTATTTGGGAAAAATTTCGATTTTATGACCTCCATAGGAACCACAGGGTTACCTCAATTAATTTCTGGTCTGACACATGAAAATAGTTACACATTAGAATTCACCTTGCAACACTTGTGTGATGATATAAATATGAAGGGCATTACATCTACCCCATGGCAATAGTCAGACAAATTCCTGGTTAACTGGTACTCTATGCCACTGCAGGTTGGGATCTATTAGAAAGTCTGTACAGGCACCTGATAGTCTTGGAAGGTACCTGGGGAAATTCTCAACTATCTGTGTGGGAATTCCACTGACTCTCTATGAAGCCTCTAGCAATATATAATAAATAAAGCACCATTACTTCTCTCTTATTTCATTCGTGGGCTGTCAGCCAGCTGCCTTGTTGATAGTAATACATTCTGTAATAGGAAAAGATGTTCAGGAAGACCTGGCTGGCTGTTAGCTCACTCTGATTCTTTGGCTCACTGGTTTGCCAATACAGTTGCTTAAAAGTCCTGACTGTACTGTTACATTTTTGGGGGCCTGTGATTTATCAGGAAGTGGTCTTTAGTATGATCCCTGCCACATGGATGCTTGGCCCTATTCCCTTTTATCTTAGCTGTGCTTTGTGCGGCAACCTAGATTGGGGGATTGTCATTGTTTTACTTTAGGAAGGGGTGATACCAGCAGCTTGGATCCAGGAGTGTTTGATGATGATTGCCCAGTTTCTGACTTTTCCTTTTTAGGGAAGGTTGTTGAACATTTGCTGAGGATTTAACTCCAGAGGAAATGTGTTTTCTGTTCAGGTTCAAGCCTAGGCATGGGATTGAAAAATACTTTACTCAAGTAGATTTCCTTTTTCAAGACCTTGAGAGAGTAAGTGGCTTTTGATGCTGTCATGGTATCCTTCTGGATCACCTAGAATGAATGGGGATTAAGACCACTGTGTTCCATTTCTACCTCGGCATTCTTGTTGTGTCCTTGAAAAGCTGCTCCTAAGCAGAGGAAAATGGCAAAGGATATGACACGAGGAAGTGGGAATCACAGCATTCAAAAGAGGAATATGGGACAGCATGAACCCATATGTTTTGCTTCAAGAACATATAGGTAGTTTTTGTCTAATGACTAAAATTGGGCTCAGACTTCCGATCGCTAAGCAAGGCAGTTGTTAAATCACACTCAATTTTATGATCTTTTCCCACACTTAATAAAATCACTGCAGTTTTTAAATGAATCACATGGTTGTTAAGCAACTCCACCTTCCCCCATTGAATTTGTTGTCAGAACCCAGCTGGGAAGTTTGCAAATGGTGATTACATGACACAAAGATGCTGCAACCATCATAAGTACATTCCAGTTGCCAAGTGCTCATATTTCAATCATGTGACCACATGAAGGCTGCAACAGTTGTAAGTGTGAGGAGTGGTTGCAACTTTTTTCACTGCCATTGTAATTTTAAAGGGTTGCTAAATGAAAAATTGTAAGTTGAGGACTACTAGCAATTCAGTAGGGACATCATCTCTCAGTATCAAAATCATTCTTGAACACAGTAAAGACAAAAAAACAGGAAAAGGGATGCCATGCTGTTGGAAGGTGTGGCTCTAGGCAAAAATTTCACTCTCACCATTTAAGGAGATGAAAAGCGCCAGCCTGCGAATGGGCTGTCCTGCTACATTGCAGGACAAAGTGGACCAGCAGGATGTCTCAAGCACCAATATGTCTACACTCTCTTTGGTGTCCACTGGGCTGCATAACTTTTTGTTTTTGTTGAATATGTATTTCTATGAAAGGCACAGGATTTTGCAGGCAAAAATGATATTCCATATAGAAATAAAATGGAGACCATTTTTAGAAAGACTTATTAATAAAAGAAAATATTTGTAACTCAGTGATGAACTGTGGAGTCCTTGGTGCTCTCTGAACTTGGTTGTTTTCCTACAGACATTTCCTTACCCAGCCGGGTAACATATTTAGTATAGGTACTAGACAAGTACTAACAAAGATTGTTGCACCAAAAGTATAAAAGAACAATAAAGAATTTTAACCAATCCTTTAAATAGCAAAAGGAAGACGCAGGAATGTCTGATCCAATAGATGGAAATAATAACAGTAATTAAAAACACACACCAAAAACAGCAATACAAAGTTGCTGTTTTCTTTGAAGGCTCTGCTTTGCCGAACAAATGTGGGGAGAATTTGCCACTGATGTCTTTCTGGCAGGAATTAAAGGTGTGAAACCAGCTGCTCTGATGGCCAGAAAAAACAATCCGGTCCGCTTTCATCAGGAGCAGCCCAACTGTAAAACCACTATTCTTGTTCATTCCTTTAAAGGAAACGTCTGAGAGTGATAGTGATGTTAGATGAGGCTGTGGAGCAAGGGTCCCTCAAGCAGTTTAATTCCTTCCAGTTATGACACATCACAAGTTGTGCCAGTTTGAAGTTCATGGCACTGTCTGTCTGTTTTGCTTCTTCTTCACCAGAACAAGCATCTCAACACCTACAGACTTTGGGTTGTATTATGAGCCGAAGGAGTAGCAAGGTACTGTATGCCGTCATCTTAGAAAGGCTCCCAGAAATGTTCTCAGAGTAGACTAAAAACTTCCTTCCTGTGCAATACAATGCTTTGGAGCCACTTTTCCTGCTAGCAAACATGATACAAACATATTTTGGGCCTTTTGACCTTTGCAAAGTTATTGGGCTTGTTTATATGGTGGGTCACCCAATGTTCACCTCAGCTGAACAGTTCCTTCTAGTGGCCTCCTGCTACCCCTTAACAAAAATCTGCACCTCTCAAGCATAGGATAACCAGAGGTCCTGCAAAAGGAGGACATGTCCTCCTTGTTTTCATGCCCTCTGTTCACAGATGTGGTTTTAAAATCAAATATCATCTAGCTCCTTGAGTGTCTTCATTTTCAGTATGTTGGACTGTTTTCACAATAGTAATCATTGAAACGTTTGTCTATTGTAACTTATAAACTGTCTGGTTCTTTTTTTTTTTTTCCCCTTGTCTATCAACAGATTCACAATAGATTTACAATATTAGATTTATTTTCTGGTTCCAGCAATCAGCTTCAATCCAGGCCTTTCAAATCTGTGTGATCTATAATCACTGTAGTCTGTAGATCTCATTACTCATCCTATGTTTCTATAGTAAAATTTGAAAAGTGCATCATCATCAGTTCTAGGTTATTGGTAGCATGTGTTCTTGAAAGAAAGATTTGTTGGAAAAAATATTACAACTGAAAACCAACCTTTCTG
Organism: Myanophis thanlyinensis; assembly: GCA_017656035.1. Classification (NCBI taxonomy): domain Eukaryota; kingdom Metazoa; phylum Chordata; class Lepidosauria; order Squamata; family Homalopsidae; genus Myanophis; species Myanophis thanlyinensis. The sequence continues at coordinate 18,084 of JAEANM010005572.1, forward strand.
ATGCTGGAAAAAGTAAGCTCATATACAAATAGACCTAAGAAGTTTTTCTTTCTTTCTTTCTTTCTTTCTTTTTCAGAGTATTATGCAACATAGTCACCCAGAGTAGCCCCACATGAAACAAACAAAATGTTAAAAAGTTATGATATTTATGTAGTTACTTATTAACCACATCTAAATTATATGAAACTAAGAAAAATATCTTTACAACTCCCAACGCATGTCACAATTTTTGAGCACCCCTAATGTTTGGAAATTGAAAGTTGAAAAATTTGACATGCCCTAAAATTGCCACAGTGGGCAGCAAATAAATTTAGGGCAGCGAAGTGTTTGTCATCTTGTCAGCTACATACCTCACTCAGCTATCCTTGTTGTGGCTTTCTCCATCCCCTTCCTCTCCTTCTCTCCCATAAGCATAGCATATACCCTACCAAAAGCTCCTTAGACACAGTATGCCCTGAGGACAAGTTTTTTTTTGAAGCCTAGGGACCGTTGACCTAAAATGAACAACAATAAATTCATTAAAAAGCCTCTTTATAGCCATGTGGGAATCCAATGCTGGAGGACTAAATACAATGGGTACTGAGTCCTCAGCATCTCATAATTTACAAGGGGGGAAAGTTGCTCTCATCAGCCGGCCATACCCTTATGGGATTTATATATATATATATATATTGGTTAATAATTTTTGCTGCTGGTACTTTAAAAATTCAGGGAGACCGGTATAGATCTATTTCAGGCTTTTTTGCCATCATCAGCCGGCCATACCCTTATGGGATTTGAACCTGGGTCGCCTGCATCGTAGGCAGATGTCTTACTCACAAAAACAAACAAACATATATATATATATATTCTTTGTGCTCCCTCTTTTCCTATGTCTGCACTGTGTTCCCAGTAAATAAATCAGTTATAAAATGTTCCTCAGGATTCCTGCTCCCAGGAAAGCTGACTGTCATGCAGAGAACAATTCATTTTCAATGAAATTATTGGCTCATGTGACAGTAATAAAGATGTAAAGAATTTCCATGAAAAAAGGGAAAGGGTGAGTCTCCTGAAATGTTGAAGGAAGAAAAGCAAAATGTTTTCAGAAATAGACTCAGGGACACTCCAGGCTCATGGAGGAATGGAAGGATTAGAACTCTTCCTAGGACATTTAGGCTGAAAATTCTCTTGAAGTCTCAAGAAGTCACTTTTGTGTTGGCCAAAGAGAGTCCCATCAAAGCAGGCAGGAGCAAAGAACCTGGAATGCTACAATTGACAAAGCAACTAAAATATCCACCTACCAGGCGTTGCAGGCATGGCTTCTGTGCCGTGTTTGTGTCAGTATGTGGCACAGAGAAGCAGGCTAGGTCTACGCTCAGTGCTCTGATGGGTGGGCACTCAGAAT
>JAEANM010005573.1:0-19467 GCA_017656035.1 Myanophis thanlyinensis
CTAAGCTAAGGCAAGAAGTGCTGTCTCAGGAATTCTGGGAGTTGAAGTCCATGAGTCATGAAAGAGCCAAGGTTCCCGACCCCTGTTCTAGGCAGTAAACAGAGGGGGAAAAGAAGATTGATTGTCACTCACCATCAGAACCGGCCTTTTTGATTTCCCCATCTTTGCTCTGCAAAAGAATGCAAAAGTAATACAGTAAAAAGTAAAAAAATGGAGAGAGTTGCAGTAGAGTACCTAAAGCCAGGTTGGTGCAGTGGTGAAGGCACCAGGCTACAATCTGGGAGCCTATGAGCTCTAGTCTTGCTTAGGCAAACCTGCCAATATTCTATGGCTTACCTGTTTCTTTTTGCCTTCAGAAGACAACACCTTGGTGACCCCAATCCGATGCAGCATGACATGGACACGCTGTTCAAAGGAACTGGGCAGCTCCCCATCACTCTTCTCGAAGGATCGCTTCTGTAGGACAAAATGTTGAAAGTTAACACCCTCCACATCATAAATATTACTTTGATCCACGTATCAGAAGCTGTAGTCATGTCACACCCACTAATATAACTGCCACACCGAATTTTTTAATTTTTTTTTTTTTAATTTCAGGGGAGATCTTTTCTGAAATCGTCCCTCTGGGATTCTGCTACAAACACCAACAAGCCAAAGCAGGGCTCTTTGATGTTCTCTGAACTGGGCTGTTTTCTTTCAGACGTTTCATTAACCAAACTGGGTAACATCATCAGTGTTAGTGCTACTGACTAGCACTGATGATGTTACCTAGTTTGAGTAAGGAAACATCTGCAGGAACCAAACCCAGACAGAAGCAAGGAGCCACCATTTCAACCCCGAGCTATAAATATTATCCTTTTTAAGACAAAATAGACTAGGTGCTTTCTTTCAAACCATCGTTGCTGCCATCCAGGTAACATTCAACTCAGTCCACTTTTGTTTCCCATTTTGAGACATCAAGAAATGTCATTTTTTTTGTTTCTACAGTAAGCATTGTTCAGTAAACTTGGAGTTGCTATCACCATACCTGCTGTTTCTTAAGACATGTCCAGGCAGGGAAGACAGTTCCCTAAAATTTCCCTATAGCTCCTCCATAAAATAGACAATGATCATCTCAGGATAATTGCCTAAATATTGTTGCATGTCCACATGGCCTCCTTCACACACAGCCAGAAGATCAACACCCTCAAAAGGACACATCCCAATGACTCCCAACTAACCACCACGGAAAACCATAGGCCCAGCAAAGCCCAGTTGGGTTGGTTGGTGAATCTACCAACTTATCCTTTACAAGTTCCCTCTGCCAACAATTTCCCACTTTCCATTTTTAGAGAAGATGGATTCTCCATGTGGTAAGCAGAGATGATAATTCCAGAGCATCTTCTGAAGGGTCAACCCTGTCCCCACTGCCTTGTTGAATAAGAGGCCTCCTTGAAATACCATGAATTATCTTGAGTTCCATGGTGGAAGGAAAGAGGAACAAATAACCGCCGAGCTAGCAATGACATCAAAGAAGAGACTCACCTTCTCATGTCTCACACCAAGTCCCTCTGTCTCTTCTCCTGACAAGAGTATCAAGGACTGAGACTTCCCTTCTCTGGAGTACTTTGGCCTGGCCCTACGTGCACTATCTGGGGTCTGGCTTTGGTCCAGGTAGCCTCTGCTCTCCCCAGCCAGGCCTCCTTCCTCAGATTTGCTTAGTGCTTTGGCTGAGTCGCCGCCTTTGCTGGGGGTCCTTAAAATGTCACTGAGCATCAGCTTCCTGCCTCTGGATGGTGAGGGGCTACCCTCGGAGTCTTTCTCGGACTTGCCCCCCCGACTTGACTTTGGCTTCTTGAAGGCAAAGAAGTGTCCGATTTTCTTTTTTAAGGTCCGAGAACCAGAAGATGGTGATGCGACTGCTGTTGGAGAGGTTTCCAAGGAAGAAGGACTGCGGGAAGGAAAGGAAGCATGGAATTACTTGTAATATTATACGGGCTGGGGGAAATGAATCAAGAAGTTAAGTTGGTAGGTCACCCTTGCAAAAATGTGTCCATAAGGTTTTGCATGTGCTATTTGGAAGAAGAACAAGATTTGTATTAATATGACCAACCTGTTTCTAACAGAGATTAGAACATAGAATTTTAAGGTTGGGAGGACCCTGAAGATCTTCTAATCCAAGCCTACATCTCCATTCACAAAGACCTACATCAACAATAACAATGTTTATCATCAGCATTATATGCCAACGAGCCTTGTTTTTATCTGATCATGGCTGGCTGGGGAATTCTGGAAGTTGAAGTCCACATGTCTTAAAGTTGCCAAGGTCGGACACCCCTGATCTAAACATTGTTGTGGTTGAAGCTCTTCCTCAAAGTTACCCCTTCTTCCCATCCCCTTTTCTGTGGAACGTCCCCATCTTTACCTACCCTCCCCCAGGTTATCATTTGTTGGAAATGTCTCAATGGAGTCTTTACTTACAGTAAATATTCGTGAATCACCTTCTTGGTGAAGAATTCATCTAAGCCTTCATCCAGCCTGGCAATGCTTCTGTCTTCTGTATTCTCACGCACAGGTGGCTGGACCTAGAAGAAGAATCCCAGTTACCTTTCCTCCATTTAGGGCTCTTGGGATATTTTAAGGAAACAACATAAAAGATACATGGAATAGCACTTTCCATCACACCACTCTGCACGCCTTGTGAATGCCAAAAGAACGTAGAAGGTCAACATGGGTGAGGGACAACAGAAGAACATAATGCTAAAGTTTAAACCTTACCTAAGCATTTGACCCTGGACCAAGAAGAGCAAGTAAGTGCTGAATGAAACATGAATACCATTTGTTGGGTCCCTAAACTAAGTATCATTTTATTTGCATCAATCATATCGTGTGATCGATGCAAGCAAATTGTTAAATATTAAACAAGCTGCTAAATTTAAAAAGAAAATATTAGTCACGTGGACTTTGTAGACTTTGTTTTTATAAACAGCACACAGCCCCAGGAGTTAAACCCAAAGGTCCCCCCGTTCAGTGGGATTTTTATATGGCACAAATCCAAGCCACGCTAAAAACCAATATTAAAATCAATAAGACATAAATTAATTCTGACAACTTGCTGCATTGATTTCAGTAATAATTCAACATCATTTGGGTCACCAACTACAACCACAAAGGACATAGCGCTGCACGATTAAAATAGACACATCTCCATATCAACATAACCCAGTCCAGATACAGTACGAGAAGGTGTCCATAATATGGTCACTCCATAAAAATTGGCCTCCTTTTGCCCAATATAGGTAACTCCCTGAGTTACAACCACAACATACCATTGATCGCTAAGTAAGGAGGTAATTTAGTTGCGCCCGATTGTATGGTATGACCTTTTTCTTTTGGCCATGTTGTTAAGCAAAACATGATGTCATTAAGTGAATCTGATTGGCTTTGCTTGTCATAAGCAAGGACAGGAAGGTCGCAGAGGGCAAACTACCATAAATACATGCTGGTTGCTAGCATGTTGATCATATGACCATGGGGATGCTGCACGAGTGGTCATAAGTAGGAGAACCAGTCTTAAATCAGCTTTTTTCATGACATCGAATGGTTGCTAAACGAATAGTCATTACTTGAGGACTAACTATACATGCAAAATGCAGGACTTCAATGATTTTGGCAATTCTGTTCTCTGTAAGTTTAAGCATGACAGACAGTACTATCTTATCTTACAGATAAGCAAAGGAGGCAATATAATTTATTCCAAAGCCTGCAGATGATGCACTAAGTTGTAGACTAAATTAAATTAACACCTGGAATTCACTGAAATCTGAGAATTACACCGGGTTTCCCCAAGAAAATCAGAGTTAACCCTATAAATCTTGTTGTGTTTAACCCATTAAATAGTAGAGGTCACTATGATTAGCATCCAAAAACATATAAATATAAATATATTGCATATAAATATACCTACTTTTACATTCTTTGGTTACTGTACTGCAATTTACTTTAGTAAGTAAGAAATTCAGAGACTCTTTCTTGAACACATATTCTGGAAGAGGAGATGATGATTTGTTACCAGCCTTGGCAGATACTGGATCAAGGATAGTGAAAGTTTGGTTCATGGACATGTCTAAAACAGTGCGGCTGGCTGGGGAATTTTGGGAGTTGAAGTCCACACGTCTTAAAGTCACCATGGTTGAGAAACACTGGTCTAAAACATAATCATCTGTCTATCTAATCTGTCTATCATAACAACAGACATTCTGTTCCCCTTGCTCTCTTACTTTTTAATTCTTATTTTTAGGATCTGGAGTGGCTGCAGAAGCCATGTTGTACTTTGTATAATTGTGCATGTGACAAATAAAATTTGAAATTGAAAAAAAAAATCATAATCAGCTTATGTTTATGGCTAACCGGCAATAAATAGGTATATGTATAATGAAAATAAAGAAGTTATTCCCTTGTTCCAATAGTTCTCAAACTTCTATTCACCACAGAGCCCCTTTAAATCCCTTTTGTGGCCATGGACTCCCAAGACTTAACTCAAAGATTTAAAACATAACATTTCTTCAAACCTTCACGTACTCCCTGTGACAGAATTGTGGCCCCCAGGGGGTCCATGGACCACTGCCCTATTTAGTGATTAAAACAGTGGAGGTAAATCATCACACCATATTACAAGACCAGTATAGAAAAATATGATTCAAACTAATGAATTAAAATGCTGTATGAAGTATATGGTTGCTAGCAAAACAGAAGGGCCCTGCACCATGAATTTATAAATGTATGTAGTACAAGGGGTCCAATTCTATGATAACACCAGTACTAGAACACTTCCTCTCCCTCCCTCCCCCCTTCTCTCTCACACACACACACACACACACGCTTCAGATCATGTTCTATCATTGTTTCCTTCCATGGATGTCTGCAGAGGATGTTCTGAGCTTTATAACTTCTCTGGCAACCCAGATTGTCTCTAATTAAAAAAAAAAATCCGCACACACAGGAGGTGTTGGCTATTTTCCCAAGTTTAATGCCAATGTGAGCCTCCCTGAAATTACACCACAGACTGTCGCTCACCCTTGTGAATTAAAGGAGTATCTACACAGACTTGTCATCTGACTGCAAAAAAAAAACAAAAAACGAAGGAAGCTGTCATATTCCCCGAGAGTTTATGTCGGAGTTTATGGGAATTTTAGGGCCATCGTTTTTAATTCTGCATATGTTTCAAGGCATCAGTAGATGTATGGCGACAGTGGAGAGTTTTAACAAGTTGGACACCTCTGTGAAATTGGAGCTCTTGTGATCTAGAAGGGTAGTGAAGGTTAGGCACGCCTTTTTCTGAACTTACTGGTTTCAGGGGAACTGAAGGGCTTCACAACATCACCTCTCCTTCTGAATCCTTCTAAAAAATGCAACTCTTTGCTTGGGTCAGACGTGATGCCATCAGCCAAGGTGGACTAGAAGCACCATGTAACCTTGAGTTGACATTGGCTGCACTAATTTCATACCATGATGGTTCATATAGATTTGGTTCCAATGAAAAAGACCAGATCAAATGAAAAGATACTTGATTGAGCCCCTCAACAGCCCAGTAGTAGAACATGGTAGGCTAGATTAATTCAACTCTGCCTCAGTATAAGTCAGAGTCCCATGGTTATAAGTTGCTTATAGTAAGTCAGCTGGTACTATTTAGATGTAAGGCTACCAATAAAGGAGAATATTTGTAGCTCAAGGTTGAGATGAGGGCTCCTTGGTGGTCTCTGAGCTGGCTTGTTTTCTTGCAGGAGTTTCATTATCCAAACTAGGTAACATCATCAGACTAGCACTGATGATGTTACCTAGTTAGGATAATGAAACATCTGCAAGAAAACAAACCAGCTCAGAGACCACCAAGGACCCCTCAGATCTAAAGCTAATTTATCCAGGACACGGGAACAAATCTGGATAATTTATTCAAGAGTGCAACTCTCAGATATGAATATCTGACCAGTATAGGCATTCTGAGATAGCAGCTTAGAATTATATTTAGGTACACCTGTTTTTATATACCTATCTCTCTATCGTTTCTATCTCTCTATTTAGTCAAATTCAAATTTATTGGTCACATGCACAGTCATACATGGTACAACATGCAGTGAAATGCTTACGCAACCATTCACGACCACAGGTAAGTTAGGGCAGAATGGGAGAGTAGGTTAGGAATAAGTTGAAGAAGGGAAGTAGTTGGGAAGGGGGGTATTTTGTGTATATGTAAACAATTCATAGTTTCTATTTTAATCCTTATTGTTCTAGTGGTGTCTGATTTAGTGTCCGTATTGCTTGTGGAAAGAATTTATTTAATTCAATCCTTTATTGTCAATGCACAACATGTGTGCAGTAAAATTGAATCCATCCATCCATCTATTAATCTGTCCATCCATCCATCCATCCATCCACACATTCACACACACACCCCTACCTAAATGAAACCACATGAAAAGGCCCTGGAGCTGATCAACTCCATATATGTAGGTACAATGATAAAGGAGAGAAAGCGAACATATTTGGACAGAAATTTGGGCAGCATTCAGATATGTCGACTTAACTATCATGTTTAGTGACTTATGAGATACTTATTTTGCTGGAAGTTTTTACATTTCTAATGGGTCTCCATGAATGATTTATTAAGATAATTTCTTCAATTGTTTCATTACAATATGGGTGATTCCCCTGTTAAACAATTAAATTCTTCCTCCACTTCAGTCCATTCCAATGGATACAAAAAGACAAATGAATAATAAGTTTTGGTGCCCAGGTCTTAAATCATTATGCACCTTGAAATGTTATTTCTCAGAAGAAATTATGATTGGTGGTTACTTGTGCATTGGCATGGAACTTAGTTTCCTTAGTAAAATAGGATGAGGTACACAATTTCTTTTCTCTGCCTCAACTCCTATTAATTATTAGACATTCCTTTCTTTTATTCCACTGGCTTTCTGATGTAGAAGCCCTTTTTATGAGTGTAACGGTGCTCACCAAACTTAAGTCAGGTTCGCAAATTGCAACAGCCTACAACTGATTCCCACTTTTAGCATCGATAATTTGCACAAACAAAATTCTATTAATGGATCAGGCTCATTAATGTTGATTCAGAGAACATATAGGGAACTACAGAATCCAATTTATTGTAGACCTCTCTTTCTACATGAAATATTTTATTGCCTCCTTTGGTAATCCTAGACACTATCCTTGCACCTCCTCTTAGTAGATATTCATGGGTCTATGAGCAAAGAGGAACCAACCAAAAATGGATAATCATTGTTGCCTTTGGGAATATCATTGACCATTTCATTTCAACTGAAATGTGGAACTTCTCAATACTTGCTTTAGCTACTATGGCTAATGGACTACTATCAATCTATCATACATAACATAATCTGACAAGGAAATCATCCACAATAGAGTTTAGTCACCCTAAGAGTGACTATCCACAAGCTGCCTTCCATTAAGTCCGATCCAAACTGTCAACAGAGTAAAAATGATGCTCTCAAGGCTTTGGTCCATTATTATTCACGTTCATCTAAAAATAAGAATGGAATTAGGATTTGCTACACGAGAAGGACACACTCAACAATGAGTTATCATCACTGCTCCCTACAAAATGTTTAATCTACAAGACTGCAACCCATCCTTAAACAACTGTGTGGCTAAAAAAGCCACTTGCAAATTCCATACAGCATGTTAAAAAATAAGTTGTAAGCAATGATACACCCAACAGGTTCAAATTACAGTATTCAACATTGGTTTGAACATGTGGAAATGCTATAAAAATGATGCTCTATTAACAACAGTGGAGATTAACCCAACATTCATGTATTCCTCTTATTGGCTGAGGAGTGAACTTGAATTCACCTTTTGCTGTCCACAAGCTTTCAGAGTCTGTCTGTCGCATGGCACAGAATAATTAGCATAAGTGTGCATTCTACGTTTGTATACATATACTGTATGTCTATCCCATGCCAAACATAAGATAGGAGATGCTTTAAACCAGCATCTTGAGCTCTGGTTAGTGGACAGGGGAATAGCTAAATAGATCCTGATATCGAAAAGCTGTTCATCCCTTTGCTTAACTGAAACCAAGTGGAAAATAATATGGTAAGTGCATTTTGCCCGCATATGCAGTCCAAGCATAAGGACTAAATCCCACCCAAGCCCATTCTCCAAAAGTCAGAAGCTGCTTATTCTGGAGTTTGTCAACAACTGGGATGAAACTCTTTGAGACATGACTAGACATGACATATACGCAGCAGATCCAAGGTACTTTGATGGCATCAGTTGCCCGATGGCTTAGAAATAATTAAGGTCAACCAATATCAAGCAGATAACGTAATACAGCCCAGGCAAGACTTTTTATATTTTTTGCAAAAGGGATTCTTGTTTTCCGTAAACCAGAGACCTGGTAATATTAGGGATAGCAACGAAAAAGATGCTGTTGAAGTTGTCTGTTTTTTAGTGGCCATTGTTGTTAAATTTGGAGTAGTGTATGTTGGAGAGGCAGTGAAATTTTTAGGTAAAACAGCTTGCTAAGTCTATCGTAGGCTTAACATATCTATTTTGCTTCCTACTATATTGGAAATAGCTCAGAAATTCTGCTATAAATCCTTGGTACGATGATTTGGTAAGGGTTGCTCCCTCCCACCCTAATAAGTGTGGGTACGATAGCAAATATGTTATTAATTAAGTAATTAATCAGATTTATATGCCCATCCAGTCAAAGGCTCGCTGACATACAATCTAACCTGAAAAATGCAAATCAGATCTCTAAAGGTAGTTAAAAAAATAAAATCCTAGCACAAAAAAACAATAGCACTCATCCTCAGCATTATTGCTTATATTTTGAAGGCATCCTTTGGGGTTTTTAAAAAGAGCTTAATGAAGCTCCGGATGCTAATTTCTTGTTTTTTAGGAATGTGGTAGGTTGCTGAATATTTCAACACATTTGCATCTTAATGGAGTAAAAAAAAAAGTGTTACTCTGAAAAGTGCTGAAAAATTGGAGCAGTGGAAGAAAATTAGGATTTATAATGCACTCTTTTCTTCCCATTCCTCCTGCATTGCTCCTGGGATAGATCTTAAGAGAGGCCTTGGAATATTGATGGCAGGGGAGAGGTATCCATTGTAGAGGAAAAGGGAAAAATAAACCATGTATTTTGGTGTCTTCTATTTTCCTTTCCTACTGTCATTTTTTTTTTAATGGATGCCCCAGGATGAATCCAGGAAGATCCACAGAGCCTGAGCTCCAAAGTTCAACTCATGTTCTGCAGATTTCTAGTGGTAATCAATAATTATGCTCTAATTGGATAATTAATAAGCTCTTTCCTTCTCCCCCCCCTTCTTCCCCCCAGCGCTGGTCACTTTGCAACTGGATTGAGATTTTATTAAGAAGCATGGTCAGAAAGGATTTGGAGCCTTCCCTTCGAGGCCACAGTGTCTAATTAGCAACAACAACAACAATAATAACAACAACAACAACATCTTTGGAGTTGACAGCTGATTGGCTGTCAGAGGGACGCCTCCCATTGGATGAGCCGCCCAGCCAATGGGAAGCGCGGAAAGTGACACCGCGGCAAAATATAAAAAGCCGCGGCTTGCTTCCCTCCTCCACTTACGACCAGTGCTGAAAGCTCATCGTGAGCTTTACTCGCGGTTTGGAATTAAAGGGACCCCTCGCGGTCATTTAGACTGACCTGACGTCTGAGTTTTTCTTACCCGATTTTGACCGGGTTTTCGGCTAAAACAATGTGTTTTGTTTTCTTTTCAAACTCAGCCTGCAAACTATCTTGTTGTTGTTAGATGCAAAGTCATGTCTGACCCATTGTGACCACATTGACAACATTCCTCCAGGTCTTCCTGTCCTCTACCATCCCCCGAAATCCATTTAAGCTCAAGCTGACTACTTCAGTGACTTCATCCAGCCATCTCATTCTTTGCCATCCCTTTCTTTTGCCCTCAATCATTTCCAGCATTAGGCTCTTCTCCAGTGAATCCTTCCTTCTCATTAGGTTGTCAAAGTATTTGAGTTTCATCTTCAGGATCTGGCCTTCTAAAGAGCAGTCAGGGTTGATCTCCTCTAGGACTGACTTGTTTGTTTGCCTTGCAGTCCAAGGGACTCACAGGAGTCTTCTCCAGGACCATAGATCAAAGGCCTCAATTCTTTGGCGCTCAGCCTTCCTTATGGTCCAACTTTCATAGCCATACATTGCAACTGGGAAAACCATAGCCTTGACTATATGCACTTTTGTTGGCAGAATGATTTCTCTGATTTTTAGAATGCTGTCTAGCTTTGCCATGACTTTTCTCCCCAGGAGAAGCATCTTTTAATTTCTTGGCTGCAGTCTCCATCTGCGGTGATCTTGGAGCCCAGGGAAATAAAATCTGTCACTATCTCTATTTCTTACCCATCAATTTGCCATGAATTGAGAGGGCCAGGTGCCATGATATTAGTTTTCTTAATGTTAAGTTTCAAGCCAGCTTTTGCACACTCCTCCTTCACCCATATCAGAAAGCTTTTTAGTTCCTCTTCACTTTCTGCCATTAGAGTGGTATCATCTGCATATCTGAGGTTGTTGATATTTCTCCCAGCAATCTTAATTCCAGCTTGTGATTCATCTAGCCCCACCTTTCTCATGATGTGCTCTGCATATAAGACAAGGTAACAGTATACAGCCTTGCCGAACTTCTTTCTCAATTTGGAACCAATCAGTGGTTCTGTGTCCAGTTCTCACTGTTGCTTCTTGATCTGCATATAGGTTTTTCAAGAGACAAATAAGATCTTTTTTGTGGGTACAAATAAGATTTTTTTGTGGGTATCTCTTTAAGAACCTGTCACAATTTGCTGTGATCCATACAATCAAATGCTTTAGCATAATCAATAAAGCAGAAGTAGATGTTTTTCTGGAACTCCCTAGCTTTCTCCATTATCCAGTATATGGTGGCAATTTAATCTCTAGTTCCTCTGCCTCTTCGAAATCCTGCCTGTACTTCTGGTAGTTCTTGGTCTACATACTGCACAGCCTAGCTTGTAGGATTTTGAACATAATTTTGCTAAAATAAGTGCAATGGTGTGGTAGTTTGAACATTCTTTGGCATTGCCCTTCTTTGGGAATTGGAATGTAAACTGACCTTTTCCAATCCTATGGCCACTGTTGAGTTTTCCAAATTTGCTGGCGTATTGAATGTAGCACTTTTATTGCATCCTCTTTTAAGATTTTGAATTGCTCAGCTGGAATACTGTCACCTCCATTAGCTTCGTTGTTGCTCAGACTTCCAGGATGTCTGGCTCAAGGTCAGTGGCCACCCCATCATAGTTATCAGGGACATTAAGCTCATTCTTGTATAGTTCTTCTGTATAATTTTGCCACCTGTTCTTAATCTCTTCTGCCTCTGTTAGGTCCCTGCCATTTTGGTCCTTTATCATGCCCATCTTAGCATATCTCCAATTTTCTTGAAGAGATCTCTGGTCCTCCCTATTCTATTGTTTTCTTCTATTTCTTTGCACTATTCATTTAAGAAGGCATTCTTATCTCTTCTAACCTTTCTCTGGAATTCTGCATTCAATTCGGTGTATCTTTCTCTTTCTCCCTTGCCTTTTGCATTCCTTCTTTCCTCAGCTATTTGTAAAGTTTCCTCATTTTGTCTATATTGCCTGTATTTTGGAAGTAGCTGCATACATAAATGCACAGATACAGAGATACTCCATTCAGAATAGATTTGAACTATTCCCTTCCCCTACCTCCACACAAAGCATCTCCTAGTTTGGTTTTTTGTTTTTTGTGGGTTTTTTTCTCTGTGGCACTAAGGCCCAAGCAGTCATATCCCCCCTGCTAATCCCATGGAGGGGGGCCTCCCCTCAGGCAATTTCTCAGGGAAAGAGATGAAGAAGTAGCAGAAAAGAGATCTCCAAACTCCAAGCCCTGATTGTGACTCACAAATGATGATGCCCAGTTGCCCAGTAAAGCAGGATATGTTGCATTGATGGTCTTATGAGTAGAAGTCCCAGGTCTCATTGTGCCCAATTTGAAGAAAGAAAAGGCCTGGATTGCACAATGGTTTACCTCAATTTAGCCTTATAAACCCTGAAAAAAAAAAGAGCTAGGACAGGATCAAGAAGCAATCCCTCTAAATGGGCAGCCTGTAGTTATGTAGAGGAAAACTGTGGCTGTGGAGAATTTTGGGACGTGCTTGCTTGAAACCTGACTGGAAGCTCACACAAAAAAAGGTAATATCAAACATCTGAAAATAATTGGCATAGAAAATTGGACATTGTAAATTTCTTTCCAGAACTTTTCCCCTGGCTGCTAGACCTTCATAGGATGAAAGCAGTTCTTTTGGGAGCCATTGAAGGAATCTTTCTCTGCTGCCTCTGAAATTATTTTCAGCTAGCTTTAATGATGATTCAAATTGGCCATGAGTATAAAAAAACCAGCACCCTAGATTGTGTTGAGGGCTAAATATATAGGAAAATATTTTGGCCTACCCTAAAAAAAACATTAAAAAATGAGGGATCATTGGAGGTTAAACCCATCTCTCTCCTAGAAAAATGAAAAAAATATTAAAAGGCAGAATATTTCCCCAAAAAATAGAAATAGAAATCTAAAGACAGAAACTCAGCCCCAACCCCATACCCCAGCAGATACTTTGGTTATTTGGAAGACAATAGACTAAGCTAGCTTTATTGTGCAACATAAAAGGCCCTCACCTCCAGGATGGGATTGTCCAACTCTCCACATGGCCCCTTGGAAGATTACATCACTCAGCAAGAATCAACTAAGCTTGGGACTCAAAAGACAACTATAAAGTTACCCCTGCATGGTACCATGGGAATCTGACAACCAGTCAGAACACAAGTTCAAATTCAAACCCCAACAGAGGGCATAAAACCTAGGGGCTCTCAGTATCTCTGCCTTTTTGCCCGGGACTTCAAGCCTGCTCCACCAGTAAACCATCCTTCCAAGCAGTCTCCATGTTTCCAGGGTCTTTCTCCTCACTTGGAACTGAACCCACATGGATATTTCTTCCAACACAGCATGTCAGATTTCCAGTTATTTGACCTGCTAATTTATAAAATCATAATTTGTAATCATGTGCCATATAAGTGCCTAGAAATGTGTCCATGGAAACCTATCTCTCCTAAAAAAGTTCAAGGATTCTGGAAAATTTATATGATAGAGCTGCATTGCAATGTAATAATACAAACTTAACTTCATTACATGAAGTTATATTTAAACAAACATTTCAGTGTTTTCTACAAGCACTTGCTCCTCTTTAGCATATCGAAATCATTTTACTGAATCCCTCATAGTAGTGACTAAATAATTATATGACTCCTTTCTAGATATACTGTAGTTGGATTTAACATTATGCTTTCTACCGCACAGATTACAATCCCAGCCAAATGCTCCCAACCAACTGCTGAGTTTAGTTATCTGAATCATCCATATGTGAAAAAGGCTGCCCAGATTGCTCTTTGTACAAGAAAAAGAAAGGAGGGGGGATAAAATGTCCACAAACATTTTGAAGGAGAAAATTGATTAATTTATTTGAAACTTGGAAGACTTCTATATTTGGAACATTACTTCTTTCACAAAAGGTCTTAGCATATACTGTAAATGTGGCAAATGTGAGAGGAAAAAAGAGAGAGCAAAAAAATGAGATTCATTTATAGCCAAAACTTAAACAAAGTCATTATTTAAAGATTAAATAATGTTCCTTCTATGGTTGAACTTGGCTTTATCATACAGAGTTTCCAATCCAGAAATAGAAGCCTTTTAAAACTGCATGGATGCATACATGGTGGATAGATAATAAATAGATTGGAGAGGAGGGGGAAGAACAAACAGGTAGAGAGTTCCCCTCTTTCTTTCTCAGTTTGATAGAAAGTTCTTTTCTTGGCCTTTTTGATACACAGTAATAGGCAATGATTACTAGAGGTGCATTCAATGAGCAAAGCTGCTATAAATCTGGGTCCACTCACTGTCCATTTCTACAGCCACAAAAAACAATGAGGAGAAAAATGAGACAGTTGCCTCTCCTAACTTTTCAAAATGTTTTCGAGCAGTGATATATTTTGTCAGGCTTAGTGCAATGACACTAATTACAGAGATCTATACCATAAATGCTTTTCAATCATTTTTAATCACTTTTTTAATAGCCCAGTACTAAAAACCTATTGGGAACAATATTTAGAAGAATGAATAATAAGGAAGAGGTTAATATTAATTTTCACTTTGTAACTATAAAAACTGCTATTTCTCTGACATAGATGGGAGTCTTTCTATTCCCAACAACAATCTTGAAGTCAACCCAATGCAATAACTTCTGGCATGCCAGTGGTTCCCTGGTCCTCCAGGGATGAATTTAAGAAAATACTTGGATCCTAGAACCCTGTTTTATTGCCATTCCTCATCCCTCCTATGCTACCCAATGCCACTTGATCATAGTTGTGATTTTTTTTTTCACTGATGAAGAATATTAACTGACAGAACTGGTTCTTTTAACCTGGAAGTGGGAAAGAAAAGAAAGTTGTAACCCCAGTTCATTACTTCATACAGAAAAGTTAATATATAAAAATTTTCTGTATTACATTTCTCATCTTTGGTACATTTTTATCTTTAAGTAAGTGGCAAAGATTTAATTATAGAATAGTGAACAGACTCATCATGAAACCTGAACCTAGCATGGAAGGCAGCATTTCAAATTGATCAAGACAAAACATTTAAGTCATCCAATCCACAACTGAAAATCCTTCATGAAAATTTACCTCCAGTATAGAAAAGGGTATGATTATAGATTACTTTATTTGTCTTCAGGTATTCTCAATCAATAACTTACAGTTACTGAAGGGATTCTTCTGAGTCTTATAAAGTCTGTTCCTTTTTGTATAGGTGAAAAGAGATACTCTCCAGGCGGACTTGGAGATTAAAAATGGTCCCTGCCTTGAGGAGAAAGTTCCAGAAAGATTACAATTTCAAAAGCCCTACTGGCCAATTAGAAATACCAATGCAATCGCATGGCATAAAACTACATTTCCCAGAAGTCAATCCCTTAAGAGGATAGTTCTTAATTGCTGAACTATTTACCCACAACCAGCACAAGCACAGAGAGAACTTGAGATCAGTTTCTAAATGCAACCATTAGGTCACTTCATTGTTTCCCTCAGTCCTTTTAAGTTTTAAGATAAAGTTTATAGCTGGGTAGATTGACAGGCTGAATTAAGGGGTGTATTTATATATATTTAGGGAAAAGATGGATGAGCTAATCTCTTCTATTTCTCCCTATTCTCCCTGATGACAGTTTCGAGTTAAGAATCATGATTATTTACCACCAGTCCTTCATTTTGCAAATATGTTCTCAACCTCTGCGGATATTCCTTTTAATAAGATCCCTTTCTGCTCCTAAATGCCTTGTAACTTTAAAAAGTTATGGATAATTCAAAGACAAATGTAAAATGTATGTCACTCATAAAGCTCCTGCAAACCTTTGTGAAATTTGGTCTTTTCTTCTTTCTAATGACTTAGTGTTACTGCAGCATTATAAATACTAACATTCATTTTAAACCCAATCTTTCTGGATCAGTTTAGTACTTTATGCTCACTATGAATTCTTTGGCTCTCTCTCAAATAAAGTCAGCACCAACTTTTCTTATTCTGAACCTTGTCCTTTATCTAGTTATGGTGATCCAGGCTGGATTGCCTGAAATGAGTTCTTTATCATAGGTGGATCTCAAGCTAATCATACTGCAGTAATTGGCATACCATAGTGATTGAGGTAATTCTGAATCTATAGTTTTCCTTGGTTTACTGAAAAATTCCACATGATGCCATAAGGCAGCAGCCATTTAGAATATAATGGCAGAGATAAAAAAAACCAATTTAAAAAACAAAATACTTATCATCCTCTATCACAATCTATGTTTTATAATGCATTCTAAGCTGTGCTTACTTAATTAACCAATGTAGCTTATTCCAGGCAACTCAGGGACAAACCTATTCCAACAAGGCTTTGGGAGTTAGAACTGAATTGTCCACAGTGAACTGTGAAGGCTTTTTGGATTTTTGGTAGATAAAATTGTTATATTCATTGCCAGATAATTTAGATTAGAAAAATATTAGCAAAGCTATTTTTTGAGCTTTAAGAAAAATAATTAAAACTTAGTTTGAGAAAGTTACTCTGAATTCCATTCCAGAACTAAATATACACAGATTCAGCATGCAAACCTACATTCAGCAGCCATAGCATACTCAGTGAACAATATAGCAGCTCTTGGGGAGGTGATAATGCTGAATTCCTCCTTACCAATATTATGCATGTCACTTCAAATCTCTTGTGACACTGTCATTCCAGATTCTTCTTCATATATTTTTAATGACTAACATGACTCAAGTACAATATGAATGTATATAGAAATTTAAGTACATGGTAAGTAGGTTTACTGTTAGAAAAAAAATGGAAATATAATAATCAGATGATGGACATGTTATTTAAAAATACTCACAAAAATACAGACTTTGGAGTTCTGATTAATCATGCTAGAACTGAGGATTTGTTTAAAGAGATTTTGAGAGTTTATATGCTGCAGTTCAATTTCCTTCGGTTGTATTTTAAAAAATACTGTTTACAGGTATTCCTTTGCCTTTTCTATTAAGCTTAATTGCTTTTAGTAAAGACAGGTCTTTGTAAAATATTTTGGAAAAACTCTTCTGCATATCAATGTTGTTGAAGTGTCTAAAATTTCTTTTCCCAGGAAGAAAGAAATGGAATAAAATGCAACTTCATTCATATTAAATAATTAATACTTTTACCAAGATGTTGATGTAGCTTCTGCCAAATTGTTGATATAGTCTAGTTTGTACTGTATGCATTTTTGGAGATGTATTGTTCAGAATCTGTATAAAGAATTTTAAAATCTAGCCATGTCAGCTGGGAACTTGGATTTAGAGCACCTGGAGCTGGCTGGTTCAGAAAACTGAAATAGTTCCTAGTTTATTTATTCATTCTTTTCTACTGCAGTTTTATAGACCATCAGCATTTCCTTTAAAGAGTTATTGGATATTCCATACATGCTCCTCAGCTTTAAGAGAAACTTCTTCCAGATAGAAGCCATTATTATTTGGAAAGATCTGTAAAGAGAAGCAAAGCCCATGCTGTGACTGAATTCTAACCAACTTCATTTGCTAGACATGATCTTAAAGGAATGGAAGCAATGTAATGATCCCCTTCCTCACTAATATTTAAAATAAGAGGAATTTTAATGGAACAGGAATGGTGTTATAAGAAGCGCACATCTCCACCTTCAGATCCTGGCTGTTGCACACCACAAGAAGTGATGATTGATTTCCTATTGATGATGCTAATAGAATGCTTGAGTCTTTATCTGAGACAGAACAGGAAGATAAAGATCAACATAGAAAATAAAAAGCTGAACCACACATTCACTCTTTCTTCATAAATTAATCTAAGAATTGCTATCATGCATCAAATTAAAATATATAAACTAATATTAATGGAATGAATTTAAAAGAAGAAATAAGTTTAAAAGTAAAAAAAGGACATATTATTTGCTTTTACATTAGGGATAATTATATAAATATCTTGGAAAATAAATAACTTGGTCAAAAACCTGTTACCTCAGGCAAACTGAAGTAAACAACCAAAAAGGGAATGATATTCATAATATTAACTTTTTGGACTGAATTTGGAAAAAATAATATTTGTCTCAATTTATGGTCCGCACACAATAATAAAATAGTTTGATGAAGGGTTTTATTTTCAATGTCTTCTTGAAATTTAAGAGAAAGATATCTTACTCTTCAAAGATATAGATGACATTTTCCCCCTTTATAAATGAAACTATTTAAACCAAAGAAAATACCAGCAAACTCCCTCAAATTATATGTCATTATTATTTTTCTTGGATGCATGCAGCCATGAACATTCCGCAGAGATAATTCATTATTCTGTAGTTCATAAAACTTATGCAAAGTGTGTGCTGGATCTCTAGCTCGTTGTTAACCCATGTTATAGATATGAGGGTGACAGCTTTTGCTTAGATAGTCCACATTCCAATAATTGCTAAAGCTACATACACAAAATTTCAGTCTGAATTATGGAGGCTCCATAAATTGTCATTATTGCAAGAGGATATTAAATTGAAGTATTTTCAGGATCTAAGGAACTTCTTCAAATCAATTTAACCTCTGATTTCTCTTTTTCTATTGTGTAGGGTGCTAGCAAAGCATTGAATAAGAGCTTTATTTACAGTATCTCTCTTGTATCAAATAGAATTCAGAAACAAGAATATATAATTGGATGATCTGTAACAATGATTTTGGAAAATAATTCATGTTCAAATGAAACAAATCTTAAAAAGTTGAATTCCATTATTTTTTTCTAAACCATATATTATTTTAAATTATACTAGATATTATATTTATTTTACTTTAAAGATAGTTAGATTCCCTTATGGAAGACTAACAAAGTTGTGGGGATGATTGCAAAATCTTAAATCTTAAAAAATCGATTAAAAATTGATTGGGGAATTTAGTTTAATCAGTTTTACTTGTCAACTACAATCTAATATATAAATTTGTACCATATTCAAAATTTCAGTTTCTCTATGTGTAAAGTGTTTCAATGTTATAAGGTATTTAATTTAAAGCAAACTTTTAATCATCCTTATTGAATTTTCTGCAGCATAAACAAAGAAACATAAATTCACAAACATGGAATGGTTGTTTTTCCAGAAATTGTCTAATCTCAGCGTGGTTCTATCTTTAACTATGGGCAAGGTTGCACCCTGAAGCTAGTAGCCCTCCTGTAAAAAATGGGGAGAGTGTCTGCTTGGATTCATAGTACCAGCTAGAATCAGGAAAAGCCATGACCAAGAAAGCCTTATTCAAGTTTAACTAGCATGCCAATTGAGGTCTTTCTTAAAAGGGAAAGCACTATCTTGTAATCTCATAGTTGGACTGTTTATAGCCTAATTTCTAGTTTTTATTTTCAGTTGTTGTAGGTTTTATTTTTAATACCTTTGAATCAGTGTTGATTCTGGCAATTGCTTGGCCTTGTTGCTGCATTGTTCTTGGCAAGAATTCTGGAAGTGATTTTCCATTACAGTACCTTCTTCCTAGAGAGAGTGACTGATACAATGTCACCAAGCTGTCTTTTTGTTCAAGGTAGGACTAGAATCAGAGTGGTTAAATTTCTAGCTTGGTAGAACTTCCATTCAATTTTAGACAGCACTTTATCAATAAATTAGGTATGAAATGGCATGTGAGATTTCGCTTCATCAAAATCTTTTAACAAGGTGTAAAAAATTTCACTCACCCTTATTAAATTAGCTCAACAAATAGTGAAAACGTAGTCATATGACACAGCCAATGAATCAGACAATGTTTTATAATACCCAAGCAGACCTTTGATTTTTTTATTATTATTTTTTTTTAATTTTTTT
>JAEANM010005574.1:0-19467 GCA_017656035.1 Myanophis thanlyinensis
GGCAAGAGGTGCTGTCTCAGGAATTCTGGGAGTTGAAGTCCATGAGTCATGAAAGAGCCAAGGTGCCCTACCCCTGTAGTAGAGGATAAACAAATTGCATGCTGGAATAATATTTATCTGGATTGGCATCTTGTTTTTCACAGGGATTGACTATGAAGTCAGTGAAAAGAACATAAACACTATAGCTTGTATTATTCTTCCTTGACAACTCATATGATTATATTTATGGCCAAAAGGCCCAAAAGCAAGTTACAAATATAATCTAATTTGGAATTAGATAAAACAATTTAACAAAATATTTAATAACTATTACTACATAATACTATTAAAAGTAATAAAACTATTATTACGTAATAAACTCCAACTCATTGTTCATTTAGTGACTGTTCAAAATTAGAACAGCACTGAAAAAAGTGACTTAGGACCATTTTTCACACTTAACAACCTTTGTAGCATCCTCATGATCACGTGATCAAAATTCAGATGCTTGGCTTCTTGGTTCATACTTATGACCGTTGCTGTGTTCCAAGGTCATGTGACCTATTGCAACCTTTTGACAGGCAAAATCAATGAGGAAGCCAGATTCACAACCATGTAACTAACTTATCAACTACAGTGATTCATTTAACAACTGTGGCAAAGAAGTTTGTAAAATGGGGTCAAACTCAAACTCAAAACTTAACAAATATGTCAACACAAATTTTGAGTTCAGTTGTGGTCGTAAGTTGAAGACTATCTGTATTAAGAATATCTTGTCTTGGTTTGTATTTTAAAATAGGCCAGATAACTTCCTGCCATTCTTAAAAATATTTTTTTAAATATTCACAATAGAACAGGCAACTTTATGACTGTCATAATAACCGCTGATAGTCTCAGTCTTCACAGATTTATCAATTTCTTATTGAGAACTATTTTTTTTGTCTTGACTCTTCCACCATTGGATGTCTCTTTGTTCTAGTATTATACAATCTTATTTATAATATACAGAAGAAATTAATACATCTTTTCATGGCCCACTCTTATTTTTTTTCTTAACCTAAAACACTTTCAAAAGGTTGAAATACATTTCATTAAAAAAAAACAAAATTAAAATTCTGCTCTTTAAATGTAAGGAAAGAATGGTACAATAGGGTTCTCAAGTTAAATTTTTTAAAGTAATCTCTGTTAAGTTCTTGTAAATGGTTTCCAATTTGGTTAGGCTGTCATAGGACAGCTGTAAAGGCTGATCTTTATTTACAGAGCACCATTTATATACCATATGCTGTAATTTGCAGGCTAATCCCAAAAGAAAACATCCAGATCTTTTCTAAAGCCATAATTTTCATGTTGAATTGCATGAGAAAGCTCTTAAGTGAAGTGTGAAAAATGATTTAATCAAAGATTCTTGTTGGACTAATGGGTAAATCTGCTGACAAGATTGCCTGCAATTTCTCTGTATGATTTGGACTTTTAGTTCTCCATCCTCTCAATCAGGAAACATGCTCAGAATGATGAGTCATGCACTCAGGCTATTCTTAGTGGTAAAACATTCTGAAGAAAACACTTTGGGCTGCACAATAAAAAAAACAGGTTTAGGGTTTTTGAAAAGTACATACCGTACATATACATTTATTTATTAAATTTATATGCTGCCCGTCTTGCTGTACTGAATTTCTAATGGTATTAGAAATGAAAAGAAGATGGAACACTGAAAAAAGCAAAGACAGAAGAGAGACAGGCAGTTAAAGTCTGGCCTTTTCTCCTCACCCCCACCCCACTGCCATGTTTCAGAATATGCATCTGGAGTTAACTCTTTTAACCAAATTTCCTTATAAATAAAAAAATATAAAAATGCATTTTTCAGCCTGGGAAAATATGATATAAAAATGTTCTCAGCTTTTCCCTAAATGTTAGTGTTATGAAATCTACAAATTCATTACAAATGGATGCTGATGTTTTGTGGATATTTTATCCCCAGATGAACCTATTCTTGGTTAAGAACAAAAGGTTGTGCATGAAAGGTAATGTGCAGAATGAGAGCCAAATTTAGGCTGCTTTCCCACTAGCAGTTGCCCAGTATAAAGACAGGTGGCTGAGTGTGAAGTAACGCTTCTTTCCCCACTCCCCTTCCTAATAACAGAGGGCCAAGGATAGTGTGAACACATATTAACTGTAAGCAGAAAGAGATTGTTTTTCCCAAACAAAAACACAATGATGAAAAGCTGGCATCCAGAAAGGTTTATGTACAGCTTTAGAAGTTTCTGTATAAGAGTGAAAAACATTTAACAAAGATAGGTAATTGTTGATGAATAAATTAATCTCTCAGGGCTTAAAAATTGATTAACATAAATTGTCTTTAAATTAACTCTATTTCCAAACTTACAAGTAATCTTCAATTTAAGAACAAATGGAAAAGAAATTTCTATTAGAGCGGATGTTAAAGTGAGTCATCATGTCACCAGATCTGGGTTTACATTTATATTTACCAATTTTAGGTAAAAAATAAACTACCATTTTATTTAAGCAAATTCAACTTCCCCAATTGACTTTTTTGTCAGAAAAAAAAATCTGACAAAATTGAAAATCTGACACAATTTGTGATCTTCCTAGCTGGGAAGATCACAAATTGTGATCATATAACTGGAGGATGCTGTGACAGTCAAGTGTGAGTACAAATTGGAAATCACTTTTTCCAAGGCCATCAAAACTTTGAACTATCGTTAAATGGTTGTATGCCAAAGATTACCTGTAATTGCTATCTTCATATTTAACTCATACACATGAGCGTGTTTCACATGAGCCAGGAATATGGTGCTGCCCTGGGAAGGGGAGAGGAAAGAAAGAACAGTAGCTGGGAAGAACAGAAAAGAAATAAACCCTGATGAAACATTACAAAAATCCTTTCATTTCCAGTCAGAGCTGAAGAAGCTTCTTGGATGAGAAGTGATATGTCTTCAAAGAAAAACAAGAAAGTCTCCTTGAAAAAGCACCTTTGGGATTACAAAAAGGGCTAAATTCACCAGGCAGATTGTTATTGCACTCTATTGTAGGTCTTGCCTATTCTTTCCTCTTCAACGGTTTCTTTCTTATGATCTATGAATGTTGAGGCACCCTTAAAAAGTATTGGGGGTGTAATGGACAGCATGGAAGAGGTAGCTCATTTTCTCTGAGATATAGTTACAAAAAAAATTCATAATATAAATTGTGATTGCATTTACATAACATGCAGCCATGGTTTCCTTAGCCTTAATAAAAGAAATCATAAATGGCTAGGTCTGTACAATTCGAAATGAAACAAACTCATGTAATTTAACAGATCATGTGACCTGATCATCTGACTTTCTATGTCACCTACAGTGGTACAAACGTCTAATATATTGGAAAGCTAACTTTACATGTATATATGTATGAGGGTAGGGAAGTACAACCATTTATAGAAAAACAATGCACATAAAATTTTGTTTCGCTCTTGTTTTCCTGCTCTTAGATCTTTTTTCCTCTTATAGGAAAACCCATCCCATCTATTTTGTTACTTTCTCTTACACTGCTGTCACCCAAATATTTCTAAACTGGAAAAAGAAATACTGGATGCACAGCAGGTGGTAGTATTTAGCTGGCCTTGACTAATCCAAAAAATGCTAAATATAAACAGATCTGGATAGTATTTGGATGGGAGACAACTAGGAAATCCTGAATCTAGAAGCTAGATAGGGAAGCTTTAAAAAAGTCCCAGATAAAGACAAAATGGACCATTTCCATTTTGCTTCCAACAGAGCTAATATTCATATAGTTACCCAGAGGTTGATCTCAACTGAAGGAAATCTTTACTACATTGTATGCTTTGTTTACTAGACTCCATTTTTTTCTTGGTTCATTAACTAATTTCAGTATATTTTACCTCAATGTGATCTATTTTACATTTCAAATCTTCCTAGTATCTTCCAGTTTACCTTTCATGAAGAAAATAGGAAGAGGTAGCTCATTTTCTCTGAGATATATTTACAAAAAAAAATCATAATATAAATTGTGATTGGATTTACATAACATGCAACCATGGTTTCCTTAGCCTTTATAAAAGAAATCATAAATGGCTAGGTCTGTACAATTCAAAATGAAACAAACTCATGTAATTTAACAGATCATGTGACCTGAGCTTTTATACTGTCCTCAGCAGACAGAATCCCAGTTGCTATTTCTGTTATCTCCATGGCTACATTAAATGCCAATTGTACTCAGTTTTCTTTTCCTGCCTATAGGCCTGATACCTCCACCATATTTGTAGCTCTGGGTTATGGGTTCTTTGTGGAGCTGACTCTACCAGAGGCATTAGCTTTCATTGAGAAGAAGACGAAGTTGCTTAATGAGTGAGTAGAAGAATTTAGTCTTTATATTTTCTATTCCCACCTCATAACTGAAAGAGATGCTTTTGCTCTGTTGTATTCTATTTGGTAAAACCTAGGGTTAGTATCCTTCTCTAGTAGCTCTGTTCTTCAGTATCATATTTCTGGCTGCTTTAATTTAATTTAACTTTAATTCAAGCTTATTGAGTCTATATACAAGATGAGACTAGATTATAGTATAGCCATTTTTTTATAAATATTTGATTGAGTAGATCCATGTATTCTTTTAAAGCATGTACATATTACTGACTTAACATGGTTAATAGTCACTCTGGAATAGAAAAATCTGCAATTCATATTGCTGTGCATGAGGCTAAGGAATCTGACAGTCATTGGCCATCACAAAAATACATCCACAGGGCTTGGAAAGAATGTCATTTCATGTAAATTAATGTAAATTCAGTGCATCTTTATGATATTGTTATAAATTTCATGCAGCTATCATTAGTCATTGCTACAATTTTATAAAGTAGTACTGTATAAAGTGGGGAGATTGAAAGGACAAGAAGGAGGCTCCAAGTGTATGATTAGAAGCAAGATTGGCTCCTAAACTGGTTTTCAGTGCAGCTTCTGAATCTGGAATTTATGGAGTATAATTTTACTAATTGGAATATACCTTTAAATATTAGCCATTATTGGGAATACTTTTTCTAAATTCTTTTCTCCTGTTCAGACCATGTTTCCAGTCAGCTGGCTCACAAAATAACTTGCAGTAATGCAAGTATCTACTGCATTTAAAAAGTGCCTTTCTACAGTATAAGTGTAAAGGCAATCTCCAACCAGAGATGATGGAAAATAGATCATTTGTGATGAATTCTGTGGAGGATGAGCCTGAATTGTGAGAAGCTACAATCTACATCATAGCTGGACATGTCCTCTTTTTACTTCAATAGCCTCCAGCAAACTACCGTATAAAATACAAAACTATAAAATATTGAGCTGAGCAAGCATAGATTAAGTCTCTTGTGCAGAAACAAATATGTCCTCCTTTTCTTTTGTCCAGCTTAATCCATGTTTGTATTCAGTGGAGTTTGAACTTTGATGGGTTCATATAGGATTGCATGCACTATAAAAACAGATCCTCCCTTTATGCCATATTGTCTTCATCTGTGGGCGGTCAAGAGCTGTTATGGTTTACCAAGCCAACCCTTATTTCTCCATTATCTCCTGTGGATTTTTTCTGTTTTTTTTTAACAGGCTCAGTGAAACTCTTACTAAAGATTCTGCCAGAATAAAAGCCAATATCAGGATGGTTTTAGAGGTAATGGGATGTGGTCAGCAAAGTTTTTACTGTTGGGAGAGAAACGGGGGGATGTGGCAGATGGCGTTCATTCTTCTGGCAGGCAGAACAAGAAATGATGGTGGGTTGGAGATAGACTTGAAGAAGAGTAATTGCACAGAATTAGCAAGAACTGCTCTTTCCTAGATTACTGTTCTATGATTGACTTCCCCAAACTGAAATGTTGGCAGATATGTTGGATGGCTATTTCCTTTATTGTGTCTAACCTGCGCAAGAAAAACTTCTATCATCAAGATAAAGAGCAGAGGGGACATTGGGCATCCATGGATGGCTATTTCCATCTTCTATAACTAGTGTGATCATGTACCATACACGCTGAAGAGGGTTAGGTGGTTTGGTCCCACACCAGATCAAGAAAATTCAATATGGGACAAAGAGGATATCTTTTTTCTAATATAGTTTGAGATTGTGATTACGCTACAAAAGGAAAATAAAAAGAATCAGTAGAGAAACCTGAATCTCATCTTCCTTTTCTTTCTGAAGGGGTTACGTGAACTGCAAGGTTTCAAAGATCTGCCTGAGGAGAATAGAAGCGATGTTTTCCTCTAGGTGTCCATCTTCTATGGTCTACAGGGAGTAATTTTGGTTTTCTAGAAGAATATTTGATCGTGGATTTTTTGCTGCAGTGGGGGCTGCATGCATGAGGAGAAACTCTGATGAATGAGAGACAGTGACATGAGGTAGTGATGGGGAAGAGCAGCTCCACTTTTAGTGAGGGTGTTAGGCTCTTTGAACTTCCTCCCATGTCTGGTTCCAATTTTAACGATTCATTTTAAAAATAATTGTATTAATAATAAAGGTTCTGTATTTATACTGGACTCCTGTCTCTTATCTTCTTTCCATTTTAGTATCCGTTCCATTCTGTTGAGCTTTAATTTATAAGAATAACCTCTGCTTTTACTTGTGTAAAGTTGATATCCTTATTTTCTCCTTATTTTATGTTTATAAGCTTTATTTCTATCAAAATAAATAAAATATAAAAAGTAAAAATAAGATATATTTGTATGGTTTATAGAAACATTTCATGAACTGTTTTAATTTATAGAACTGAACAATCTTGGTATTGCTATTATTGCTTTTTTGATAATGAAATTTTAATATAAAAGAGAGGATCTCCCTTTCAAAATGTAACTGCCATCAGTCGTATGCCTCAGTTGTATTCTTTCAAGATAACATCCTGGGGAAAAAACTGCAGTGTAATGCCCTTATACAAATCAGTGATATCACTGCATCTGGAATATTGTGAATAGTTCTGCTTACCACATTTGATAAAGCATATGTCCAGGCTGGAAGTACAATGCCTCCAAATACCTCTTGTAGAAGAACAGGGTGGAATGATGAATGAGGGGTATGTATCCACCTTCATCTTGCAAACATTCCAAAGGTATCTGATTGGCTACTGGGAGAAACAAAGGAGCTGACAAAATTGGCCTTGACCATATCCAGCAGAGCTACTCTTATTTTTAAAGAATTTTTTCCTGTCTTGATTATAAAATACCGATTCCCATGTATAAATCAGAAACAAAAATAATTGGGAGAAACTTGGTGGGATTAAACCCATGACTGGAACATACTGATAGAAGGACACAAACTATTCAAAAAAAATCAGACCCCATAAAAGAGGAGGTGGAGTTGCACTATAAGTAAAGGATCACTATATTACTGCAGAAATGCATGAAACCAAAAACAAAAATTTCCTAGAATGTATATGGGTCAATATAAAAGAAAAAAAGAATGACATGGCCATAGTGTATACTATAGGCCACCCAATCAAGCAGAAAAAATGGAGTCCTTTTTGCCAACCAACTAACAAATATATGTAGGAAACACACTATGATAGTAATGGGGGACTTCAATTACCCTTATATCAATTGGAAAACTAATTCTGCACCAAGTGAGAAATCAAATAGGTTCCTAACCAATCTAGCTGACTACTTCGTTGTCCAAAAGATAGAGGAGGGAACTAAAGGGACAACTATACTGGACTTAATTCTTACAGAGAAGAAGAGAGAGAGGGAGTTGAAACTGCAGGAACCTTGGGTGAGAGTGACCATGTCATACTAGAATTCAACATAACGCAAACACAAGCAACAGAACATAATGATATCAGAGACTTAGATTTTAGAAGAGCTGACTTAAACAGAGAGACTTGGGAAAGATTCCTTGGATGAAATCCTAAAGGGGAAAATAACTCAAGAATCTTAGGAAACTGAAAAGTACAATCATAAAAGCCCAGCACAATACTACTGAGAAAGAAAAACAAGAAATCCAAGAAGAAACAGCATGGCTCCACAAGATCTCTCTGACAAATTGAATAACAAAAAGGACAAATACAAAAAAATGGAAAGGGACACACAACTAAGGCAGAATATCAGCAGATAGCCAGAATCTGCAAAAACAAAATCAGGAAAGCAAAGGCTCAGAATGAACAAAGATAATAGTTTCTTCCAACATATAAATAACAAAAAAATCAAGGAAACAGTTGGTCCACTAAAGAGAGAAAACGGCAAGGAAGTAATAGGCAACAGAGAAACCTGCTTAACTCATTCTTTGCATCAGTCTTCACGCAAAAAGAAACTATAGCTCAACTATAAAAACATAACTAAAAGAGACTAGAAATAAAAGTCAAAAGAAGCAAAAAAATAGTAAGAGAACACCTGTCTGATTTTGATGAATACAAATCCCAGGGACCTGACGGATTACATCCCAGAGTTCTAAAGAAGCTGGGAGAGGTCATCTCAGAACCACTGCACTACGTCTTTCAAAAATCCTACAGCACCGGGGAACTACCAGAGGACTGGAAAAAAGCTGATGTGGTTCCCATCTTCAAAAAAGGAAAAAACCTGATCCAGGAAACTACAGACCAATCAGCCTAACATCAATATCCAGGAAGATACTGGAAAATTAATAAAAACAACCAGATCTGCCAACATCTAGAAACAAGGTAATAACTAGCAGTCAGCATGGGTTTGTTAAAACAGATGATGCCAAACCAATCTTATTTCATTCTTCAACATAGTGACTAAATTAGTAGACTAGCAAAATACTGTAGACATAATATACTTAGACTTCAGCAAGGCATTCAACAAAGTAGACCACAACCTATTTCTTGGTAAGCTAGAAAAAAAGGATAGATAGCATCACCACCAGATGGATTTGTAACTGGCTGACAAACCATGCTCAATGAGTCATCCTTAATGGGTCTAAATCTACATGGAAGGAAGCAGTGGTACCACAAGGTTCCGTCTTAGGCCCATTACACTTCAATATCTTCATAAATGACTTAGACGAGGGAATAGAACGGGAACTTACCGAATTTGCAGATGATACTAAACTGGCAGGAATAGCTAACACCCTAGAAGATGGCTCTTGACAGACTTGAACACTGGGCCCTATCTAACAAAATGAAATTCAATGTAGAGAAAAGTAAAGTCCTACACTTAGGCAAGAAAAACCCAAAGTACACATATAGACTGGGTGAAACCAGGCTTAATAGCAGTAACTGAGAGGAATCTTGGGAGTCTTACTGGACAACCAGCTAAATATGAGCCAGCAGTGTGCAGCGGCAGCCAAAAAAGCCCGTGCAATCCTAAATTGTATTAACAGAGGGATACAATCAAGGTCAAGTGAGGTACTAATACCACTCTATAAAGCCTTAGTAAGTCCACACCTGGAGTACTGCATCCAGTTTTGGTCACTACACTATAAAAGACATTGAGATTCTAGAAAAAGTACAGAGAAGAGCAACCAGGATGATTAGGGGACTGGAGACAAACATGAAGAATGCTTATAGGAACTGTGCATGGCTAATCTAGTGAAGAGAAGGACCAGGGGAGACATGATAGCAGTGTTCCAATATTTGAGGGGCTGCCACAGAGAGGAAGGGGTCAAGCTATTTTCCATGGCACCTGAAGGCCAGTCAAGGAATAATGGATGGAAACAACAAGGAGAGATTTGGAATTAAGGAGAAATGAAGTGACTTCATGAAGTGAAAGCCTGCCTAGATCACTTACATGATTTAGGATGTATACTGAATTCAGTGGCATAGAAAAGACAGCAACCTTTAATTTCTATTGAAAATTTTTTGTTTGTTAGATCAGTATGAGATTATAGCCAACTGAACTCTGGTGAAAGCAATTCAAATATTTTATCTTCATAATCCTGAGAAGCATCCCCAAATTTGTTTATAATCACTGTGTTGTACTGATGAGCATCTGTGATAAGTAGCTTCCCTATGACTAATTGCAAAAAAATGAACTATGACCTTGCAGTTCCTCGTGATTCCGATGGCATTTGTGGAGTCCAAAAATGTTTTCTCTCTCATCTTACAAAATGATACCTCCTAACAAGCCAAACATCCTAACATCCCCCTCCTTCAATCCTTTTCCGAGCCAGTCTAGGTCTGGGTAATCGTTCTTCAGAAAAGGCATGGAGCCTTTTGAACGATCCTATCCTTCTGGGGCCAGAGGTTACCATGGCAGCATCTTATTTCTCTCCCACCCACCCACCTACCCCTCCCCCCCTCGCCTCCGCTGTCATGGTGGCTTTCCATTGCCGTGGCAACCGCGGGGCAAGTAAGGATCAGGCAAAGGGGGCGAGAAGGTCGTGGGCTGGCTGCCACGAAGGCAAGATTTACCCCCTCGCAAGGTGGGCGGAGGGGGGGCGGTGTTTAGCTGGAGAAGCAGAGGAGTGGACATCTGCCCCCCACCTCCCCGGCCTATTTCACTTCTGGCTCCTAACTTTCCAGCCCAGCTTTCTCCAAACAGGTGTCTGGCATGGTGGGAATGTTAGCCCTAACACAGCTGAAGGAGTTTCCTCCCTCTCCGCATTTGCAGCAGTCCTGCGGACTTCCTTGTGCAAAGGTGAAGAAGCCTTAGGTGTCTTAGAATCGATCCTGCCGTAGTTGGCATCCAAGAGGTCGAGAAGCCCGGGAGCGCAAGGATTGAGACAACCTAGGAAGTTCTGGCGCCGCCTCCAGCCCTCCGGTCCAGAGCGGTCAGCCCACCAGCCTGGGATTCTCGGCTCTCCGTAGCCCGCGCTTTAGGAAAGAATCCCAGGCGTCCTGGTTTCAAGAGATCTCCTCGGCCTGAGAAGGGGAGATCCAGAGCCAGAGATCCAGACGCCCTCAATTTCTTCCGCTTCGCTCCAGCAGGGATCGGGTCGCGCCAGTTTACCGCGGAGTTCGGAGCGGACCCGGGACTCTGCCTGGAGCGCTTCTACCCGCGGACACTGCAGCCCTGGGCAGAGCGGCAGACGGACTGACCGAGGCGTCCGGGCCGCTGTCGGCTCCGCCTTCTCTCCATGTGACAGCCGCCGTCACCGCTGCATCCCAGGCTCTGCAACCAGCGGCCTGCACGGCTCGGCAGAGGCAGGAAGAAGAGCGGATCCGCCCCCTCTCCCCCCCCCTCTCCGCACCTTCTCCCCCATTCACCTTCCCCAGCACATCCCAGAGCACCCACGCCGAGTGGCAAGGCGGTCCGGCGACGTCAAGGTCTTGCGGGGGACACTCGCCGCCTCCCCACGCGAGAGAGCCCGCCCCGCCGATGCGATCTATCCCAGCGGAGGGAGCCTCAACTTGAGACCGTTCGGCAACCTCAAGTGGGACCAGCAGAGGTGGTGGGAAAGAGCAACAGGGCCAGCGGACGAACTGAGAAGAAAAGTGGGAACTAGGGGACTAAGACGGGTCATTCTCGCCTGGGAAACAGCAAGCGGACTGGCAAGCCACCCACCCCCCGGCGGCAGAGCTGGGCCCCCCTACCCAGCCCATGGAGCCGCCGGGATCTGGGTTGGGGGGCGCCGCCATGCTCACTGGTGAGTAGTAGACGATGGGGGGAGAAGGAGAGAACTCTGTCCATGCCTCCTGTCTTAAGTCCAAGACCTTAGAGATCCAGAAGGTAATGATCCCGCCCTCCTCCCCCAGTTGACAGCCTGGGAAAAGATGGGTAAAGCATTTGGGGCAAGTGATACCACCTCCCACTCCCATGATTGGAAAGTGACAGAAAGAAGGCCCACACCTTTTAGACCTGTCCCTCTACCAATCTCGATCTGAAGTCATTTTCAGATTATTGTGAACCCCTCTGGGAAATCTGGGGAAAAGAGAAACATTATTGATGCAGAAACAGGGTGGAACTGTATGTGTTTATTTGTGGCTCCCCTTCCTTGAGCATTTGTGATGGGGACTCCTAGCAGCCAAAGAGGAGATTTTTGTCACACATGCTTCATTACCTTAAAATAATTTTGTTTTCACTTAGAAAGGAGAGATGGTGTCTCTCCTATTCCTGGGACTTTCATCCCATTGATTGCCTACAAAAACATCTTGAGTCTTCCCACTAGCTATTTTTATTATGATCTCCTGTTCAAGTACTACTTGTTATGTTTTTGTTTATGTGTACTGGTATATATACACACAAACAAGACATGTTTAGACCAAGACATCAAACATAAAATACAATAAAATCCCATGAAGCATAGATTACAAAAATGTTCTTACCATCAAACCCATGTCAGTTAGATGTCAAAAATAATTCTGGGCTTTTCCCACCTCTTTTAAGTATTTACTTGTTTCCCCCATCTCTTCTGATAAGGCCTGTAGTCTTTCCCAGCTTTTCCTACAACCTTTACTACATCAACTGCTGGATTACAGCATTTGATGAGATTTTTATGAAATCCAGCCTTAAAATCTTTTCTTTAGGCCAAATCCAGATAGGCAGAGGAAGCAGGAGGAGAGGAATTAGTGGGTGAAAAAAACCTTTACACTATGAGACTCTTCTCTCAGACCTGGTGTATACTTTTCTTCCAAAACCAGAAACAACAAACTGGGTATTTTGTGTGCTTCTTGGGAAAATGAAAGAGGAGAACACAAGTTAATTGTATATTTTTTAAAATATGGATGGCTACAAGGTCTCACTATTGACAGTGCATGGAAATTACATGCATACATATGAGAGAGGAAATAGGATACAATAGCTCAGAAAATATTAGGGGGGTTATCTCTGTTTTGGTTCAGAATTTTGGGAAGCACCAAGGTAGATTAAGCCTCCTGAAACCTCTTGGAGCATATATAGTGTGCATACCTCCAATTCTTTATGTACATTTGGGCTGATGAATGCCTTTTTAGAACAGAAGCTGCAATGTTGACCTCTATGATTCCATTTTAGAAATTAGTGATTGCTGCTTGAGGCATTAAGGTATGGTAGCATGAATTACAATGGTTTAAAATCTAGCTGAGATATATGCAAATGCCATTAAACAGCACTTGCATATTTCTGCTACGTATCTGTTTCTTATAATGTAACTGTGTAACTGTGGCTATGTCCTTTGTATGTATTCTCCGTATACAGTCTTTTGTTTTCTTTCTCCCTCACACTGTCTTGTCCTGCAACACATTCCCCTTGGTTATGTGTGAATGAGACACAGTGTAGGACAGGATCATTCAGATGTACTATAGGATCAACTCATCCTTCATTGTACCTGATGGCTGAAATGGATAATTATTAGCATGCATTTTTTAAAATATCAGAATAAAGAACTGACAGAATAAAAGTGATTACAGAACTAAAGACTATAGGAATTGGACAACTGCCTTTTTCTTACTTGTTTATTCCTTCTAGGCATCTATATGGAGTGTCATCACTTCCTTCAAATTCCTTCTTGAAACTTACTCTGTCTGTGAAGCTTTGGCTTAAGCCCTCATTGTATAAGCTGGCACTAAGTCATCTAATTTACTGATCTTTTAAGCATGAATCCTTAGCTCTTCTTCTCCCCTGTTTTTGAAAATTTAGAATTAACTTTTTTAAAAAAATTGTTGCATTCTAAAGCAAGAATATATAACCTCAGAGGTTATATATAAGCAGCTCAGAGGTTGTTTAGGCCCTTAATAGTCTTAGATATCTGAAGGATCTTTCCAAAACTTGCTATTAAATTAGAATAATTGATGTGAGAGAAAGGAAAAATTTTACTATAGGGAAATGAATTTTCCTTAATTAAACACATTTTAATTCAGTTTGCATCTATACGAAATGCAAAAGAAAAGTTGCTTTTGTCCTTGTTTACACCCATTTTCATCTGTTCTTACCTAATTTTGGGGGCCTGGCATCTAACATGCTTCTTCAAAGGTTCGATATGGGCTTCAACAACCCCATTGTAAAAGATGGTGGACCGTACTATTACATTCTTTTTCTCCTTGGATATATGAGGCCTTGTTCAGGTGACAATATGATATTTTAAGCCTTTCGAAAGAAAGAAAAAGAGGAAAAAATGCCAAATGCTCTTCAGGAATGACCTGGATCTAAAGTAAAGGACGCCTCTGTGTTTGCGGTGTTGAATAGGACTGCTGGCTCTCCATGAATTAATTTTGCTTCAGGGCATTTGGAACAATTCCCATGGCTAATTCTGGGAGGGAGCCTTGTTTGTTTGAGTATTACTCAGGTTCCAGACATTTTGTGAGGTGAAACTGTGTTTTTAACCCATTCTCAGTTGTGTACATATGTGTATGGATAGTACTGTAACATCTATTATAATAGCTCTTTTGAGGGGTGGGATGGTGTCTTCTTTCTCTGTTGTTACTCATTGTTCTATTTTAATAGTTATGTCCCAGCACAAGTTGTAGCTTTATTTTCAAAGATTGGGATAATCAAGGAATATTTTTGTAGTCCTTGATGAAATAAACTGATGAAATGATACTGCATGCATAATTGATGATATAGATTTTTTTTCCCCTGATTATATCTAGCAAAAAAAATATATATCAAGGTTTTGCATGAGATGCTTGTATAATTTCCAGTGATAAAGGAACAGCATCACACAAATAATCATTTACAGCTATAGAAGTTATATTTAACGCCTGCAAGGGAGTGACTTCATAGCCATAGCCCTCTTTGGTCTTACTTCTGGTTACTTAAGTACTATGTGTGCTATTATATCAGTGATCTCCAATCAGTGCTCCCAGAGTTACACATTATCCCAAAAACTCATTCAAAAACTGCTGCTGAACTGTAGGTTTGAGGTGACATAAAAAAAAATTAATAAAAGCACAGGGAGTAACTGGGTAAATTTCATGCATTTAAAATTTTATTAGGTATATGAAAAGAAGTATCTTTTTGACTCTGGTTCCACTTCTTTAACTTGGGCCATGCTCACTATTGGGAGTACATTTCTCACTCAGCATTCAAAAGTCCAACGTAGTCCGTAGATCAAAGAAAGAATCCATTCTGTTGTTTGAAAACTGATGAAATACCCCTCCAGGAAGGCTGAGGACCGCAGTTCTTTTAAGTCTGGATCCTGGACAAAAGATTACTGTTATCTTCAGTGTTTTCCTATAAAAATCAAACGTCTTTGAGGAAAGTCATGAAGCAATAGCTTGTTTAAACATTATGTGTCAAGACTCTCAAGTAGCCAAGAGAGTTGATGTGCATGGTATTTGTGGAGTGTTTTTTCCATCCTGTTCGCTTCCCAGCTCAATAGACTGGAGACAGCCATATAAAACACATCTGGAAATATTCACCAAATTGGTTTTAGCCAAATCAAGTGGTTACACTTTTAAAAAACTTTTATCTCTTCAGCATGGATGTGTGAGAGTACATGTGTGAGTGATTGGGTAGGCCAGAATAACTGGATGCTTTGCAGTGAACCTCATCCTCATCCTCACCTCCATCTCCTTGTGTGTAGAAAACAAGTATGTCAAAGAATGATTCAGCCCAATCTTTTCCTTGACACTATTTCTCTCTCTCTCTGTGAATGAAGTTCTCCATCACCAACACTTTCTAGTCAACCTCAACCATGGCACTTATGACTGGAATCTTCTAATTACTTGTTACCTATCAAGGACTGTGCCTTTCAACGATCTGTATCCCTGAATTGGCTGTCCTTTTGCTCTTCCTTTTTTTCTTTTAGTCATGGATCCTTCAGTCACTCTGTGGCAGTTTCTTCTGCAATTGCTGGAACAGCAGAGCAATGGGCATCTGATTGCATGGACATCCAATGATGGGGAGTTCAAGCTGGTGGATGCAGAAGAGGTTGCACGACTCTGGGGCCTGCGGAAGAACAAAACCAACATGAATTATGACAAGCTCAGCCGGGCCCTGCGTTACTACTATGACAAAGTGAGAGACCACTCTGTAAATTCAAGATGAATTTGCCATTTCCTGCTTTGCTTTCCATTTTAGCCCAGCCTTAATTAAGGAGAATGCAGTGGAAACCTAACAGAATATTTGGGTAGATGAACTTTTCTTACAGATCAATAGAGAAGGAGCAAATGATGGAGCACAGGCTTTGTTTTGAGAAACTCTGCAAGAATTAAATGCTAAATGTATATATTTGTCTTCTGAGACTCCCAGGTTTCTTTTTCTCTTCCCCCCCTTTTTTTTGGGTGGTGGTGGTGGTGTTCTGATGCTTACCAAAATAAGCTTGAAGTCACATGAAATCTCTGAATATTGTTTGGTGCTTCAGTAAGAGAAGAGTAATTATTTGTAGGAAAACAAGTAGATTTAGAAACATCTAGCAACTGACATATACCTGTTTTGTTATATGTACCCCACCTTCCAAGGAGAGTGACCTGATTTTTTCCCCTC
The DNA here is from genome assembly GCA_017656035.1 of Myanophis thanlyinensis. Taxonomy (NCBI): domain Eukaryota; kingdom Metazoa; phylum Chordata; class Lepidosauria; order Squamata; family Homalopsidae; genus Myanophis; species Myanophis thanlyinensis. Next base: position 16,248 of record JAEANM010005574.1, read on the forward strand.
TTTGGAAGAAAACCCATTGAGGTTTATATATACATGAAGCCAAAACACATTTTCTGTCATTCTGAATGCAGGAAATAAAATACAATAGAAAACAGAATTCAACTGAAGGTTAGGTAATGCTTCTGAATAGCAAGAGCAGCTTGACAGTGGAATTATACTAACACAGAAGGGTGGTGTTTTCTTGTATTTGTTCCAGCGGATGCTAGGCTTTAGCTTGGGATGCTAAATTAGGATTTCTGCACCAAACAGGAGAAGATCCTGATGGCCTCAGCAGCTCCTTCCAACTTTGTGAATATATGAAATATATAAATGGAAGCAAACACCATAAACAACTGGTGACACTCAGTTTTTGCTAATCTACCAGTAGCTCCAACTGATATTGTCAGTAATTTATCAAATGCTGGAAATTCAGCAACAACTAATATGAGCTACAAGTTCCTTACCTCTTTACTACCTGATATCAGATTTTATGAAAAGAGAAATTGTATTCCTGCATCTTCATTCTCTGCTTCTGTAAATCTCTGCTTACATACTTTAAAGTAAGATTCTCTGAACAAGCTAATCTTATGGTTACTATATAGTAATCCATCTACGCATTATTATTGTGTGAAGTTACTCTCCTTTTAACAGATACATACATGCACACCTTATCTGTAACTGTCCCAAAAACTGAATAGAGCCCACACAGTTTTGTAAATAACTCTCATATTTATTCAAGTCAGAAAGTATCAATTGCTCCAGTGGTGAAATGCAGCCTGGTCACACCGGTTCTGCCGATCTGGTAGCGACGACGATGTTTGGCCCCACCCACCCACCCCTGACAACCTTTGGGCCCTTCTACCAGCCCCTGCTCCTTGCCTTATGTCCCCTTCATTTTTTCCCCCTTTTTACTCACCTTAATCACGCAGAATAACTGTTCTGCACACCTCCACAGCCTTCCCAATCACCCAGACTGTCTAGGTAAGCAAAATGAAGCTGTTTAGAAGCCACACGGCAGCGTGATTGGCACACATGTGTGCAGAGCATGCGTGTGCATACAAAGCACGCGCACACCGAACCGGTAGGAAAATCAGTTGGATTCCACCACTGAACTGCACTCTAGCTCATTTCAGAAAATACTGGAGTTTTAAATGTAAATATCTTTTCAGAAAATGTTATCAATGGAACGTTGTCTTATGAAAAACGTAGCTGGATTACATTGTCTCTGCTGCTCTAATTCACCCATCCTTTCTGTCCAATTCCAGAATATCATCCGTAAAGTCAGTGGTCAGAAATTTGTCTACAAGTTTGTCTCTTACCCAGAACTTTCGAGTATGGAAGGCATGAAGGATGAGGCAGGTACCAAAAAACCTGAGCAGGTCCCAGGTGAGGCCAAAGGGGGTGAAGGAGCATTTGGTACCTCCAAAACACCACGAGGAGGCGGAGGTGCCCCACGTAGCAGTCGCAATGAATACATGCGTTCTGGACTGTATTCCACGTTCACCATTCAGTCACTACAGAACCCTTCACCCGTTGGACGGCCCTCACGCCAGGAGACAGAGGTCTTGCCTGTGGTGCCTCCTCTTGCTGCTGCTCCTGAGCCAATGGCCCCCTTTTCCATGGCCCCAGTGGAGGACCTCCCACAACTGCATATAAGCATTGAAGAACCAGAGGAGTCGCAAGAGTCCCTGCAGGTGAGTCATGAAAAGGGATTTCTAGCTTGCTGGAAGGGGAAGACTAGAGCTAGCTTCAGATTTTAAGGGGGCTTTGAATAAGATCTCAGCGGATCACTCCCTGGATGGATTTCCTTCATCTTTTGCAGTGTTGTTACTATTTGTTTCTTCTCTATCTCTTTTTCCCTCTCTCTTTATCATCTCTTTATCTCTCTCGGTAATCCTCAACTTACGACCTCGATCGAGCGCAAAATTTATGTTGCTAAGTGAGACGTGTTAAGTGAGCTTTGCCCCATTTTACAACCTCCCTTGGCACAGTTGTTAAGTGAATCACTGCAACTGTTAAATTAATAGCACGGTCGTTAAGTGAATCTGGCTTCCCGGTTGACTTCGCATGTCAGGATGCCGCCAAAGGTCATCACATGACCCCGGGACACTGCAATCATCATAAATATGAGTCAGTTTGCCAAGCATCTGAATTTTGATCACGTGATCAAAAAGGGGGATGCTGCAATGGTCGTAAGTGTGGAAAACGGTCATAAGTCACTTTTTTTTTCAGTGCAGCTGTAACTTTGAACGGTCACTAAACAAATTATCATAAGTTGAGGACTACCTGTATTGGATTAAAACACTCAAGGAACTAGCAAAGCAATTAAAAGCTCCTGCTTTTTTTCCCCTTCACCCTTGTGAAGAAAAATACTGATACTTTAATCAGGGAAGAAAAATGAATAAGGCTAGCAAAGAACATCAGGAGAGGGAACCAGCTTCTGGAGATGGATAGCCATCTCCAACAGGAAAGAGGATTTCAGTAGGGCCAGCAGTGCTGATTGAACTATATAATACACATGTTTGGCAGTCATGGGAACTTTGTGCTTACAGGTAGTCCTTGACTTACAACAGTTCATTTAGTGACTGTTCGAAGTTTCAATGGTACTGAAAAAAGTGACTTAACGGCCATTTTTCACACTTAATGGCCATGGCAGCATCCACACGGTCATGTGATTTACATTCAGATGCTTGGCGACCAACTTAACATTTAGGACGGTTGCAGTATCCTCTGGTCACGTGATCACCTTTTTTAGCCTTCTGACCAGCAAAGTCAATGGGGAAACCAGAATCACTTAACAACTGGGTTACTAATTTAACAACTGCAGTGATTCAGTTAACAAAATGTGGCAAGAAAAGTCGTAAAATGGTTACATTCACTTAATAAATTCCTTAGCAACATAAAATTTGGGCTCCATTGTGGTTGCAAGTCAAGGACTACCTTTATACTGTTGGGGTTGGAATTGCCATTTTGTTTCCGGTTTTGTCTTTGTGCTTTTAATTATTATATGTTTGTGACAGCAGGACTAAGCCTGCAAGATGAAAGGTTGGCAGTCTCAGCTCTTCTTCCCTTCTGGGTCTACACACCCTTGCTGCACCTCCTACTTTGGTATGCAGTTTGGTAATTCTTGCTGGGAATGCTTTCCCTAGCACCTTCTCCACTAATCCTGGCATACAAGCAGGATAAGCTTTTCACACCTTCTGTCACTTTCTGGTAATTTAAAACAAAGAAAACAGGAAGG
>JAEANM010005575.1:0-19466 GCA_017656035.1 Myanophis thanlyinensis
AATAGAATAGAATAGAATAGAATAGAATTATTTATTGGCCAAGTGTGATTGGACACACAAGGAATTTGTTGTTGGTGCATATGACTTTATTCTTATGATTTGAATTGTCCTACCTTATTCCAGAGTACACCTTTCATATGGTCTTAAAGGTTTGTATAAAATGGCAATAATCATCAATGAAATGGATTTTAAAAACTGTTTAAACTATTCAGTGTAAAAACTGAATAAGCCAAAACATATATTCTTCTTTTCAATCTTTTTAATCAGGGTCCACTATGAATATGCTTAGATTAATAACTGTTATATCCTTTTCCCCCACTTTTTCATCACTGATCCAGAATATACCATCCTCACCACCATCAACAGAACAAGAAAACATTTGAATGTTAGACCACTATGAGAGCACTCCAAGCAGGATTCAGGTTCTGTTAGGGTAGTATCTACACAGAAGTAAAGGTTGAGCCTGAATTCAAATTACCATAGAGTAGGAATATAGGTTGAAGTGAGAACAGGGTGCAATAAGAGCCAACAGACCCTTAACTTCTTCCAGAAAACTGCTGATGTGGTTCTCCCACTTCAGCTGGTAGCTCCATTCAATGGTTATTCTACAGACTCTGGTGAAGCTGGTCTTTTGCCCATTTCCACTCATCACAGCTTTTCTACAGGTCTCCAGCTGGACACTGAGCAGCAGTTATAGTAAAGTAGATGAAATCAGCAATTTAGAATAATCTGGAGGTGATTGTTTATGTCCAACATTAGGAGGCTTAGCTCTCCTTCCCACCTGCAGCTTTTTAACATCTAATCTGTGTTTTCTAATTATTTTACATAATTAATGAACCTATTTTTAAAATTCACATTTTTTGTTTCTAAAAACAGGAAAGGGAATCCCAAAGCAATCCAAAAAGCACAGTGTGGAGGAAGGAATGGCCGCTGAACACTGTTTTATTGTTTTGTGAGTGGGGAGGAGTCAGTAAAGGATAGCTGATGGATTGTGAAGTAGAGATGTATATATTTGTAGGAATTCTGTTTTCTTGTTTGAGTAGTATTCTGCTCTTGTAGATTTTTCTTTGAAAAATCCATTTTAAAATCAATACTTTTTTTTCGTATGAAACTTTCCCCCGTGTGCAGAATGAGAGAAAGGCTTTCGAAGTACATCACCTGAAAACCTGAACTTTCAAGTTCCCATAATTTTGTTTTCTGACCCAATGCATTTCTTTTCTTTTCTTTCTTTCTTTTCTGCAATGAAAATGAATCAAATTGTGAGAAATGTCTGTGGCAAATTTCAAGCAGGCTGGGAGAGATTAGACAAAAGCTAGGGTGGTAGCAAAGAATAATGATGTCCATTTATGAATGTAGTGGAACTGACAGTCAGGGATAGAGAGTAGCACTCATCTCCTCATAAAAGAAAATACAATCCATCAGTCAGGTAATAGCCACAAAACCTCTTTTATCTTCTGAACGAGTCAGCAACGGAAACAATAAAGTGAACAAAGGGTTAAATTTCAATAAAGGAGAATATTTGTAGCTCAGGGTTGAATTGAGGGTTGGTCCTGTCTGGTTGTTTTCTTGCAGATCTTTCATTATCCAAACTAAGTAACATTATCAGTGCTAGTAAGGAGTGCAGTTTTCTGTCAGTTTATATTTTGATGCCTTGCCCTGTCAGTGTTGGTAGGGGTGGTCTTAAAGAGAATCTTTGGTTGGGTAGCTTACTGTTGGCTCTTTGGCAGTTTCTTGATTGTGGAATTGTTTATTTGATTGTTGGTCTGATATTAATCTTGGAGTTAATCCAGAGATGAAATTCAGCAGGTTCTAGCAGGTTTGCTAGAACCGGTAGTAAATTTTCTAAGCAGTTCAGAGAACCAGTTGTTAGAAGAAATCTCTTTTTACTTTTTCCACTGCACAGGGTTAATCCTGTCAGGAAGGCAGAAAAAAAACATTCTGGTGTTTCTAGCCTAATCTTTAGTGCCCTGCTTACAGAAACTGCCCACCCGGTCACATGATGCCCACACCCACACCCACCAAGCCACGCCCATAGAACCGGTAGTAAAAAAATTTGAATTCCACCACTGAGTTAATCTATGCTGATCTGGGTGCTGACAGCTGGTGGAGAGGTCTTGACTCTTTTTGTTGCCTTTTGGACTAGTTGATTGTCTCTTTTGATTAGTCTACTGATGTTATTAAAGTCTATGGGTCTATTGATGGCTAATTTGTCAGAGTGCCAGGCTTCAAGAAATTGCCTGGCATTTTTAGACTTGGCCTGGTCTAGGATTATTTAATTTAATTTAATTTAATTACAGAATTTCTATACCGCCCCACTCCCGAAGGACTCGGGGTGGTGAACAGCCATTTAAAACAGAACATATAAAATTTAAAAACAATTAAAAGTGAATTAAATCAAAGGCCGAAATAAATATTCTAAAATTAAAATTTAGAGTTTAAAATTTAAAATTTTAAGCGATTCAACTAATTTTAAAACAAATTTATTAAAAACCCGCTAAGTGTCAGGCCAGACCAGCTTGCTGAAATAAATGGGTTTTTAACACGCGCCGGAAGGTCTGCAGGTCCACAATGGTCCGAATCTCCGAATTATCACATTTTCCCAATTGAAACTATATTAAATCTGTGTATATGTTGTGAAATTAAAGATTTTTCATAATATCTTCTGACTGCTATGGTAGTTGCTATTCGTGGATGAGTTCTGCCAGTCTTCGGCCTGTTTGTCCTACCATAGCGGTTTTTGCAGTTGTATAATTATAGATGACAAAAATGTGGATATTCTGATCATGTAGGCATAGGAAAGTATTCTGATAGATTTTCTTTCTGCTGATCAGAATAAGTGAAATCAATTTTTCATTGATTTAGGGATAATTCAGTTTAAGATCTAAAGCTGAACTCAAATACTTTGGTCACTAAATGAGAAGAGAGGATTCCTTGGAAAAGATCTTGATGTTGGAAAAGATAAAAGGCACAAGGATGAGGGGAGGATAGATAGAGGATGAGATGGTTAGAAAGTGTCATCAATGCAATGAACATGAGTTTGGACAAACTCTGGGGAAAAATGGATGTGGGGGCTGGCATACAGTCCATGGGGTCACAAAGACTCAGACATAATTTACAGTAGTGACTCAACAACAGTTTAAGATGTGACAATTAAATTATTGCATTTAAATTTAATTGAAGTTTTGAAAAGTAAGTGCTTAAGATATAATAAATCTTTTCATGGAAACAAAAGTGAAAATAAAGGAAAAATTGTAAGGCAACCCTTAAATCCTAAGGGACAATCAAACCTTTCTATAGTTATGAAATAAAGGGATTTCAGAGAGAATACCAATTACATTCAGAATATTTTTATTCATTTATAGTTAAAGCTTCAGAAAAGGTTATTCTTTGTTCTTCTGATCCAAAATGTTATTATCTTGAAGGGGAAAAATGAAATAGAAAATGTGAAGGGATAAATATAACAAATATCAGAATAACTATCAATTTACCCAGTTCCTATTTCTCCTTTAAAAAAAGAAAGATGAAACATTAAGTATAGGAATTTAATGAAGTCTTTTGGAGTTGGGGAAAACAATTAGAATGAAAGTTTATGTTGAACTTCAAAATTTTTATCCCTAAGGAATGTCATATTTCAATGACCTCATTTTCTGGTAACATTTGCTATCAGTATAATTAAGAGATCAGCAATGAATCCTGAATTTGAAATTTATGTTTTACTTTCATCCCAATCCTTTTTAAACTTCTTTGGAGAATTTTATATCATTTATACAAACCATATGCCAAAGCACATGTGTTCAAAAATTAATGCGAGCAACATAAATTTCATGTACAAAATATGTCAGACACAAGTGCATACATCTCTTACCCATATGTATTTTTAAAATAAATTATAATTTTGGAGAAAAAAAGAGACAATGATATTAGAGGGATATAGAAAATAAAAAGGGGAAATCCAAATATAACAAAAATGTGTATAACTAACAAGTCTTGAATAACCAGAAAATCTAAATATGTCTAATATATTCTAATATACTATAAATGACTTATAGTACCATAGATGTTTCATAGGCATACAACTTAATTAAGATATGTAATTAAGCTTGTAAAGCTGTAAATATATTTGATAAGCACTATTGAAATCAATAAAGAGGAAAAGGAAAAAATGTAATTAATATGTAAACATAAGTTGAAAAATCACTGTATTGATTATATGTTGGATTAAAATATGAATTGAAGAACCCAAATTTAGTTTTCCATATATACAATTATAGTTCAGAAATGCTCTCCATATGAAATTAAACTGTACATCAGATTTAATTTTTGGATATGCAGTTATATTAGAAATTAAGGAATATCCCCAAAATTTAATTAAGCTTTCTTCCATAAAGGCAATCAGAGATTGTTTCCAATAAAAAAACCAATAAAATCCTTGCACTTATTATCACATATAATATCAGTTTGGTGTACTTTGAAGATATGCCTAGTTTAGTGCAGTTTAATCAAAATATTTTGGGTTAAAATAGGGTTATGATTTTTACAGTTTGTTTCATTTTACAATAAATTAATTTCCAATATTTTAAGCTATACAACATTGCCACCACACATGAAAGAAAGAGCCAATCTGTTAATTACATGTCCAATATTTCAGGAAAAATGATTCATTTTAGCAGTTATCACTGAGCAATGTACCAGTGATAAAACATCTTATAACTTTCTCTTTAAGTATACTGTTTTGAGTTATACTTGTTCTTTTTTTTTCCCGATTGAAATGCCTACTGCTGCATCTCTACAACTGTATTCAAACATTGCATCCATTTAATCATACATATTTGTAAAAGTAGATGTTTTATATATATTTTAAAAGTAGATATTCAATAAGGAAACAAGAAGGGACATGCCTGGACTTATTGCCACCATATGAAATTATTCTGAGTAAAACCTGAAGCTTGACTTAAAATATATACATTTATTTGCGAGATTATTGCATGCATTTAATATGGATTATTTGTATATATACAAGTGGAAACTTTGCACAGACTTGGCCAAGTTGTAGAGTTTGCATGTCACTATTTTTTTCTCACTCATGCTTTATTGTTAATATATATGATTGCATCAGATGCTGTTTTGCAAGAATTATCATTGTAGCTTTTATGCCAGAGGGCTACCTAGATATGAGCCTAGGTCATTCAAGTTTCATTTTGCAGCCTACATTCCCTAATATTCACCTATCCTTGTATTTATAACAGATGCAAAGTAATTACGCACATGCCTAAAAGTCTATATAGAGTTTTTTTTTCAATCTACCACACATCATCATCTAAGATTTTGTGAGTATAAAAAACTTTTGGCATCCCCAAAATAATAGAAAACAAAAAAGCTGAAATGTCACTAGTTTTTGGTAGTCCCATATGACATGAAATGTCATGACATTTCAACAATAGCAAAATCTTTTGGTGACCTCATATGACATGAAATGTCATGACATTTCAAGAACTAGCAAAATGTTGGGTGAGATTGCCAAAAACTCAAAATCAGTGATTGTGCAATATCTGGGAGTTTATTTTAATGGGATTATTATAGTATTCAGAGGAACTGCCATTATTAGCTTCTGAAATACACAGATACATTAATTTTTTTTGTAGCTGTGTTATGTTTAACTCTCATCTATGGTATTAAACATTAGTCTTGTGATTTCAAATTCTCTGTGCAGCTTGAATAAAACCACTACTTTAACTTTATACAGTATAATTTTGAACTGGGAATTGCTGCCTAACAGAAAAAAGTGTACCAGTTAATCTCTCCTAAACTGTAGACAAAAAACTCCAGTGGTCCTTTTAGTTTTAAAAAGTGCAGCCAAGTCACTTGCTTGCTTTCAGGGCTTCCTCTGCATTTGAGGGTTAAGGGCTAAAATGAATGTTGTAAACATTGCAGACTATCGACTCCTCTTTTACTCTTCAACACATTGAGAACGAAGCCTTTAACAATGCCACACAAAGCCTAGATTAGCACTGAAGCGAGGAAAGTGTGCTCTGCTACTTTAAGAAACACGGACGAGACTGCTGTAGAGCTAGGTAGATTACATGAAAAGGATAACTTGTCTGTGGAAAGGCAGCCAAGGATTGGAATCCTCAGCCTAATAGACTAAGTCCTGGACAGACATGTGATGACCCTAGCAAAAATCTCTTAGGTATCATTTAGCTATGTGGGTTAGGCTTTTTCAGCTATCATACTCATCTGTACTGAAACATGAGGATGCCAAATTGATGAGAACCATGTTACAAAATCACAATGCAAACATCCCCTTTTCATATTTGCATTGCAATATTGCATTCAAGGACATAGGGATGGAGATTGCCTTGCCATATTATAATGTCCATTTTATCATTTCCCACCCATGCTACTTAGTCTCCCCTTGTAGCAGAAAGATGAGTATGGAAGAGAGAACTATATATCAGCTAAGTATCAGGGTGTCAAGGTGGATAAAATGAAAGGATAGTGAAGGGAATATTCTCCATATGCAGCTTCAAGAAGCATAAAGCTGGGTCTTCCCCACTTCCCCATGTAAAGTACCACAGTATGTTAAATATCAATGTGATTACTGAAAAAATAATAGTCAAGAATGGGGACTTAAAAACTGCAAGAAAAACCTAGAGCAACTCACGCAGAAATCAGCTATGGGTAGCTATGTCTATATGAAATAAATTGTTCTCCTCTAAATTAATTATTTGATGTTGTTAAAACATTTGCTAGTTGCCTCTCCAACAAATTCTGGAGTCTACATCCCCTTTGGAAAATAAAAATAGAAGGAGAAATAAACAACAGAATCATTACACCTAATGAAATGGAATAAGGCTACATTATTAAAACCATTCCAGACTATCATCACCTGTTAAACAAGAGTGGTAGAGCAATTCACTGGCACCATCTTCTCAAGCCAAATTATTTCCATCATCCGTGCCATCATGATAGCAGCCAAAGTGCTGTTCCAGCTAGGAATTGTTGGAGTATTTTTCAAGAATCGAGATAACTTTTCCTTGATGTCAGAATTTCAGTCTCCTGCAGATTAAATACACTGAAGCAATACAAACTAATCATGCTGGCTGGCCCTAACTCAGCCCCAGACCTGACTCTTCATTCAAAGTACTGGAAAGATCTCCTACATGTTTATAACGTGCATAGATCCAGGCCAGTAAAAGAAAGAATAGTGTTCAAATGTTCTTTTGGAATGCATGTTTTTAGGATTTTTCCAGAGGGATGGGAGCAGATGAAATAAATTCCCTTCAAATACTTAAATGTTTTCACTTTCTATTGAAAACTGTCTTTAAAAATATCTTGCTTTAATAAACCTTATGTTCTTCCCAGCTGAGAGCTTGAAGTGGCTCTTGTGTTATATAAGGCTGGGAGAAGATAAATTTTTATAAACTGCTTTGCTGAAATCTGGATGTTCTAAATCTTTTTCTGGGCTGGCTGGTGGCAGAAAAATCTCTATATTAATTTGGACTTCATAGCTGTCACATGATATGGATATATTCCAAAAGCTAAGATACAAGATTACTTTTTAACCATAGGACAAACCAGCAGGAATTTTAATCAAGACAATATCCAATAATGAATAAAGACTGGATGTGTTTGGAAGTCATCCAGAATACACATTTGGGAATTTTAATCTTGATCGCCTTTGATTTTTTTTTTTTAAAAAAGCTTTTTTAAATCATGCCATTTTGTCTGCCAGCAAAAAAGAGCCATCTAAGGTATTAAAGTGTTTCATCTGAACAGACATTGAATATTGCAAATCTGTCTCAGTAATTGATACCAGATAAGTTAGAAATGAATCCATGCACAATACTAGAGAACAAAATGTGGCTGTAGGTATGTGAATGTGCCTGTGTATACATATGAATTACAGATTCATAAGAGACAAAAATATTGATAATTACTCTTCTAAATGAATTGGTCTTCTGTTGTGATAATATTGAACAAATTATTTTTGAAAGCTCATGATCACTAAACCGGTAGATTGCTAGGATCCAAGAAGTAATAGCAACACTTATGAGAAACTACTGCTCTGGAACAAGGTTTTAAATGTTGCAATGTACATAGAGTCATATCTATGATGGGTCACGTGTTTCGTATGAACAGGACTGGCTGATAAAAGGACCCATTACAGTGTAGTTGTTAAGGTTTTGCAGTGACATCAGGGAGATACAGATTCAGGCCTATTCTCATCCATGGAAATTCACAATTTGACTTTGGGACGGTCATTCAGACCATCCTCACAGGATTGTTGCTATGGGGAAAAATAAGAACAGGGAGTATAATACACACTGCCTTGAGCCCCTGAACAAAAAGCAGGAGGTAAATTTAATAAAAGTCATATATAATATATATGGATTATTCATTCAGTATCACTATTACTCTGTAAAATAGTCTGTTGTACTGGTTGCAAACTGTTGGTATATCCTAATATCTTGGTGACATTCAAGAGTAATGGATGTCTCCATAACTCCATAATCTGATTTGAAATTAGCCTACTTGCATTAATATTTGTTTTAAAAGATACATACAATTTGAGTAGATTTCCTGGAACATGACCATACTATAATATTAGTTATGGAAAATATCACACTCTGCCTAGTCTGGAAAACAAGACATTATAATCCAGAACACTTGTGGTAAGAATGAGGAGAATGAAATGTTGAATGAGCTCCCTCATTTTAAATTAGTCCAATAAATAAATAAAATGAAGACACAATATGTTCCATGCATTCTTGTTTTCATCTTACTAGGAATTTTACTTTTATTTATGAAGGGCAGCTTAAAAACAGCTTCTATTTTTTGTACAGGCTTGAACACAATTGTCTACATCTTTACTGCACAAGTTCATATAACAGGAGCTACTGCAACTATCACAGTATGCAAGCCGGAAATCTTCTTGCGAATCGCTTGTTTACCTGAATCTAATATGCTGAACCTCCTTCCATTTCTCTCTGGGAATCAACAAAATAGAGAATGATCAGCCTCAGTGGAACACTAGCATAAGAAAGTTTAGCTCTAAAATCTGAGTAATTTCCATCTTTCTCTCTTTTTTATCCTGTTCGGTTTCATTAGCTGTTGCTCTCTGGATCAGGAAAACACAGTCTGAGAACATTAAGGCATGTCCTACCATGCCCTACATCTTATAGAAGGGAATTACTCCATACTAATATTGCATTTTTTTTTCTCCTGATAATACAAAGTTGAAACAAATCTCAGCAACAGTGAGAAAGCTATTGCAAACAAGCATACATTGAATGCCATTTTATTTAGAGATCAAACCTCCTGAATACTTTAGAATTTGCTATGGTTTCATCCACAGAAGTCCTGCTGAATAAGTTCAAAAGAAAAATTAAGTGTTACCGCTCCGTCTTCTCTTGCTCAGAGAGCAATTCAATATGAGGGCCATTCAAACCCAATCAAGGAAATGGAAGAACTGAAAGTCCTTATAGTCTGAGCCAGCAAATTCACTTTAGTGAGCATCTCTGGGGGAGATCAGCGTCTTCATTCTACACTGGAGCTTGAAGTTTGCAAGTTTGAAGTGGATTGAAACATTCCAGGAAAGCTTTGTGAGACTAAAACTATGTCCAGCTAACATCTGTTTAATGGTTTCATTACTTCCTCTAATATTGTCCATGGAAAGATGGTAACAGTTTCAGAGCTTTGTTTTCTCATTCTGATGGTTTTGACAGACGTAAAAGTGGATAATAGAGACAGACAGACAGATAGTGATTATTAGAGATGTCAGTTTTGAGGTTCAAAGGGTTTAAAAAAATTTGTCCAGTTTTCAAAGATTGCTTTTAGACACCCCTCCCCCCCAAAAAAAGTGAATTATCAGAAACATCAGCAAAAATGGAGCTCCTCTGGTAATGAAATGATGCACAAATGATACCTTGGTTTGTTCTTGGAAGATGCACAAGAAGACTTGTGTTCTTACATTATAATAAAAGAGTCACTTAGAGCAGAGTTTTTCAAACTTTTTCAGGGAGTGGAACCAATTAGTTAAAAATAAAACTCTGGAACCCTTGTTCAAGTAGCAAAACTCTAGTAAACATAATATTTGTTGCATATTTTTTTACCCACCAAGTCTCCAGAGTGAAACTTGAAAAATCTTGTCATAGACCATTGGTTAGGCAGGGTTAAAAGCCAACCAGATAATACAAGGCTAAGTCCAGCGGTTGAATGGGTATGTGCATTATTAGACTTTTGCAAGGCTATGCTTTGGGTCTAACGCTTCAATATGAATTCTAGAAAGGTGGGGCTAATCAAAATCCTTAAAGCATGTTACAGAAAGCCTTCCCCCTCTTTCCTCACACCTCTCTTGACAGGAGCCAAGTATCCCTGGGACTGAACCCTCTCTGGATGCAAAAGTTTAAAAGCCTTTTGCAGGAAGCTATAAAACAACTTAAGCCCAGGAAGGAATGCAGTGCATATTAAACGAATAGGAGAAGAGGCTAATAGAGTTATATAAGTTTCCAGGAAAGATATAATCAAGTGTGCACAATATAAAGCAGAAGGTTCATAATGAGGAAGGGGGTGGGGGGGAAGGGGAGAAGCTATTTTGTAGTAGCTTGGTGAACTTTGGCTGAACTTTGCTGTTTGGCAGCCTTCAGTAAGGACAGTCTATGATGAGGCATTAGGGCTTGAATCTGAGAAGCTGACATCAAGCAGACAGCAAGACATGATATCTTATTTTCCTGAGCTGTGCTGACATAAATTGAACTCCACTTATTATTTTCTTATGCCAGTAAAAGCTGTGCTTGGAATTTGAGCATTTTGCTTGCAGATGTTAGGAGGAGGACTGCTTTGTCTTCATTTAAATAATTTGCAGATTGGTTGGAAGCACTGGAAGATAAAACTCATTTTTCATTTGAATCCAGTCCACAAGGAGGGTAATAGCACATTTCGTTGGGTCTTTCCAAAATTCAGAAGCCAGAATTCTTGCTGTTACATCGAGCAAATGCTTGCCTGGAAGATAATTGACTATTTACAGTACACTGATCTTTAAATAGTTTTCATCAGGAAAGAATTTGTTTCTTTCTTTCCTTGCTTGCTGCTTTTTGGCTTCTGACTACTTGGAAACACTAACATTGTCATCAGAATGGCAAAGGCTGCTTTAGACATCTGTAGTAACTATGGGATCTTTAATTTCCACACATTTATTAAGTGTATTCCACCAGTGAAATCAATTATACTTTCCTTCTGTGAATTCCATAGACTATAAGAAAAACAAAACAAAAAAAGTTTATTTCAAGGCATCAAGAAAATGAACTATAACTATATCCAATAGATTTTTGGTGGTACCATTTTTGTGAAGCTGTCTTACTTATTAAGAGAAAAATAGACACAGTAGAAAAAATATCAGACATTTATAAATGAAATATAAGGATACTATACATATAACCCTTGTTTAGAAGACAATACTTTGTGTATGGGATTGTTTTGGGGGAGGGATTATAAATATTTGTCTAATTCTACTTACATTAAGTGATTAAATGAAGGTTTGTTCTCTTACCAAAAGCCAATTATTCCAATTCATTCATAAGTTAAAATTTCTCATTGTTTTTATATCCAATTTTATCACTTCTTTTACAAATCATAGTGTAGTAACCATACTGGTCATTAATATTTTAATTCTCATGTTCCATAATAACACTCTCAGATTTTTTTCCTTTTGGCTATGCTGAGAACTAGTGGTAAACTCAACAGTGAGATGTGGTGAATACCTCAAACAGTTCTGAACAAATTAGCTGCGATCATCTTGCTGTTGGAAATCAATTTAGGAGTTGGTTCATATGCTGATATGATTTAGGCTTATTTGATCATCTGTTCATCTGAAATTCTTAAGAATGTTAACATGGTTTTAGATTGATTACAGCGTATTGAAAATACATATCTTCTTGACTGTATTTATCAAGATTATATTTATCCATTCTTTTTGGAATTTATCATTGCAACTGGTCTATAACTGTAATGGAGATTTAATTTCATTTGATTTCATTTGACAGCAACAATTCTTACAGATCCTTGTGCAGAGAACATAGAGAAGAGTTTGTATAACATTAGATATATTTACATCTTATATGAAACAGAGGATTGTCCTTGTTAACAACTGCATAGGCTAGAGCTGTACACAAAATCAGACAAGATGCACTAGATTCAATGTAAGGATCCTTTCTGAATGAATAGAGTTAAAGGGGTATTAAATAGAACAGGGCAGTATCATGTTATCACATCTTATCACTGCCTCCTTAACTCAAACATGCATTTCTGACCCATTGTAACTATCCTACAAGCTCTAGAAAAGGTGCAACTTCTTTAAGGGACAGGCTAACAGGGTACAGCTAGGGTACAAATACAAATAGGGTACGAATAGGGACTCTACATTGGATCAAAAGCATCCTTCCTTCTCCCCCCCCAAACAAAAAATACAAGAAAAAAGATTTTTGTGCAAACTGATCCATTTTTCTGAATACTTTGTCTATAATCAGAATTCATAGCTAGGGTTTGGACAATAAAAATGCATGTTCATCTGTATTTTAAAATATAATAATCTTGAATTTTGAAGATGAAGGCATTTCAGATTGATTATTCTAGAACAACACTTTATCCTTAGGTTGCTATTTAATTCTCCTGCTATGGTAGAAATATAAGTAGTTCAGTAATAGTGAATTTCCATTGCATTTATAAAAACAACCTCTGGTATCTCATGGCATGACTGGAGAATCTCTTACCTTAAAACCCTGAAGAATTACTCCTAAAAATACCAAATTAGATGGACAAATAGTTCATAGATCAATTGCCTGATAAGGTCAGTAGCCTGATAATTTCCAATAATTATAAAACTCTAAATTAGAGGGATTAGGTTAGTATTCTAAGCCAGTTTGGTCTAGCGGTAAAGCAGCAGGTGACTGTGAGTTCTAGTCTGGCCTGAGATATGAAAGCTGGCTGGGTGACTTTGGTCCAGTCACTCACTCTCACCCCAACTCACTTCACAGAGTATCATGGGGGGAGGAGGAGGAGGAGGAGGAAGAATATTAGATATGTTCCACACCTTGAGTTTATTTATTTTAAAAAATAAAGGCAGGATAATGAATAAAATAAATAAATTGAGAATATTAGGGCAACACTAGCTTATTTTAACAACTCAAATGCAATCAAGAAGCAGAAATAACTATCAATGAAATGAACATTAGCAATAGACATTTCTTTTTGCAAAGAAGGCACCAGCATGAGGGATGGTAGAAAATGCAACAAGAGGAGAAGATGGGCACCAGAAGCTCTCGTTGGCATCTTATAAGGAAGGAACACAACCCACAGTAACATTAAATTTGAGCTCAATACTAATGCAGGAAGATTAATGAGGCACCCTGCAACCATCTGCAACAGTGAGTTTAGATGTAGGATGAAGGTTGACTCACTAGAGCAATTACACAAAGTTCATTTTTCCCTTAAAAATGCAATAAGAACAGCAGGCAGGTGAATATCTGAATATCTTTGAAACTTGGAGGGGTCCTTGATGTCTGTAAGGGTTCAGAATTCCTTGGTCTATCTATTTCAAATGGAGAGTTTTGAAGACACTTTGCTTTTGATTACTTTTACAAAGTATCTTTTCATCCTTGCAAATGTCATCACATTTCTCCAGGCTTTCTATGGCCACAAGGAATGGTACTTATTTATGAATTCCCCTTGTTCCATCTACCATAGCAGATTGGTGATGATGGCATAACAACATCAGTCCTTTGGATTAATTTTTTTCAGCTGATGCCTGAGTAAAAGGTACAACCTTATTATTTCTAGCATCTCTCTCTCTTAATATTTAAACCTATTCCTAGACCATCAAGTTGCAAGATTGATGGTCTAGGAATAGGTTTAAATATTAATTTTGGCAAGGTTTTTTTTTGAACAATTTAATATTAAAATTCATAGCAAATCTGATAATGAAGTTCATAAAATGTTGTGAGTGCTTTGGGTATATATTTCAGCTATATCATGCGTTGATTTTACTGCATCTAATTATTACGGTACTTGTTTTAGTTTATTACTTGTTTGATAATATAATAGGATTAAATAAAAATGTATATAGTGCTAGAAATGTTCAAGTGCTTTAGACAATACAAGAGAACAAGTCATGGCCCTAAGAAGTTTGTAGTCTAAATTTAACACCCAGACAACAGAGGTAAGGGAGAAACTGTACACAGGTATAAACAAGGAATCAGAAGAGAGTAGTTTTGGTTGGTTTTGATTACTTGAGATACACATTTATGCAAGGGTGAAAGCAATAGAATAGAACTGAAATAAAGATGGAGATGCTCATATTCTGGAAGTTAGGATCAATAATAGGGGCAGGCAACATTTTTGCCTTTGATTCTCCCTCTTTAAAAAAAACAGGTCTTCAGAGTGGTGACTCTAAAATATATTCAGCCTATATTTAGGAGAGGTTTAATGGGTAAAATCCGTAGGTTGGCTTAGTTTAACCTTAGGGTAATTCCCTTCATTTCTTTCCCTCAGTACATAATTCCATTTCCATGTTCACTTCATAGACAAAGATATCAGGAAACAACAACTAAATGAAAAACTGTTGACTTTCTACTGCTGCACAATAGAGTATTTTAACTTACTGCACCTGTGTATGGTTTGCCAATTGCACAGTTGCAAATAGGACAGCACTCCAGAGGGTTAACATCATTGCCCAGAGGATCATGGGTTGCCCTCTCCCCACTTTGGAAGAGTTTTATAGCTCCCCGCTGCCTTAAGAAAGTTCAAAACATTCTTAATGATCCATCTCATCCTCAGCCCCCTTTTTTTGAACTATTACCATCTGGCAGACGGTACAGGACAATAAAAACAGGGACAAATAGGCTGAAAAGCAGCTTCTATCCCACAGCAGTAACTGTATTGCAATATTAATGCAATATTAGCGGTTTTCAATTGTATAGAATATGAAGGATGTGTGTCTGTATTTTATTTTGTGGTTATAATGTACACTGAAGATGGCATTTAATTTCATTGTACGAAGTGCAATGACAATAAAGTAAACTAAATATCTTCCATAATTTCCTAGACATGTTTTTTTTTTATTTGCTTGTTTCTGCTAGGCAACATGTTGCTCAACTAATGCCCACAAAAATTGTAAGAATAAGACATCAGCTTATATTACAGCTCCTTTGGGTGAATGAAAAGAATGCATAAACAGACATATAATGAAATGTTGTATAATTTACTGCTACATATTCTGAGAACACACTATCCTCCTTTTGTCATCCCCATTTTTCCCATTGTCAAAGAATTTGTAATAAAGGGAAGGAGAAATGATCTATGCTAGTTGTTAAATGTGGAAGGAAGGAAGGAAGGAAGGAAGGAAGGAACGATCAGGACTATAATTAGTTGGAAAAACTCTGACTTCCGGTGGTGGTGTTGGGGCAGTGCAGAGCAAAAGAGAAAGGCTCCGATCTCTAGGGCTCTGATCCTTTCAAATTGGGATCCTTTCGAGGTGAAGTAGAGGGGAAACCTGGGGGTAACGAGGTGAAAAGCGATCACCCATTACAATGAAGGGAAACCCCTAATCCCAATCTGAATGTGCCTGTCATCCCAAAATAATTGGAAAAACTGTGCTGGATAAAATAAAAGTAAAACTGGCTAGGGTTAATCTCCAATTGGATGTCTAGGTTGGAATTTAAAAAATGAAGGAAATCAAAATAAGATTATCTTCTATAGTTTTATTTAGTGATCCCTTTGGTACAATCGTTTATTTATAAGATTTGTATGGCTATTCATCTTAGATCTTTACCCATATGCATCCCTCTGTTTCTGTAACTTAGGTCTGTTTCTGATCTTGCCCTTAAGCTTGAATGCCTAAATGTAGGAAAGATGTGCAGACTATGTAAATTCCACCACTGGCTGTTGCAAACCATGATTTTCTAGCTTAGCGTATGTATACAACCAGTCATCTATGGCAAACCCATTCAGCAAATACTTGGTTAGAAGAATTACTTTTAGGGGATGTTTAGACCCCAACTTTTCTTCACTGAAGACAACAGAGACTGAAAAACTCAGCAATTTGTACACGGTGACATGGTAGTGGGTACCATCTGTTTGTGATACCGAGCTTGGAACTGATGGGTGTATATACTAGAGACAGATGTCAATGTAACTCTAAAAGACAAATATCTGAAAAGCACATGTAATCAAAGGAGGAATGTAGTATATGTTCATGTACATATATATATAAAGTGAATATGCAAAATATTTATAATTATCCCTAAAACAAATATTTGTTTTGCAACTTTCTCTGTTTTCCTTGTGCACAATGTTCCTCATTCTTTATCCAGGAGGCATCTATAAGCTGTAGGTTAAAATTAAAGCCTGTTTTCAAAGCAGCCTCATGGATTCGCAGGGACATGAAATAGTCTGTTTGTTAAGCACTAGGCTGTAAGAAGGCCCAGATGTGATTATCTGCACCTGGCAATTGTACTCAAGGGTTATGCTGGACATGCACTTCACTTGGTATGAAATGATTGCCTCACATTGGTGTGAAGTAGTTATGGCAAAAGCTGGCAATGTGTCTCAAACGATATCCTGGATTTCACCCTTCACCAGCTATGCATGATGCTTGGCAGATTGTGCAGGAAAAGTGGAAGAATATGGCTGCATCTGGTTCTGCTGCTGGGGATTAATGGGAACAATTAAATAGGATAAAGACATTGCAAAGGGAGCTAAATGACTTCTTTGCATCCCAGGGAGACAATTACTCTTATCTAGGAACAAAGATGATGACTGTCGGACAATTGAGTGGCAAAAGGGTTTCCTTTGGGATGCACAAAAGGTCAAGAACACCAAGTTCACACACACACACACAAAATGTCTGCATGAGGCAAAGGAGTTCAGGAATGGGTTTGAGGTAAACACTGAGAAGAAAGACAAAATATTTTCAAATAGCACTTGCTACGTTCAAAATTATGAGGATGACTCTGTCAGCCACCAGACTTAACTCTGTGCCAAGTCATTAGCCTCAACAATTATATTCCATTGCTTAATTAAGTCACCCCAATCTACCTCTTTTATTGAAATTTTCAAAACATCTCCTTCATAAAGGGATGGTTTAAAAAAAGATACTATGGCGACTGACTGAAATCAGTGAGACGCTTTGTCAGAGAAATCTTGCTTCCTGATTGGAAGTATTATGCAAAGTTATTTGCATGAAATCATCTAGGTGTTCTGAAGCTGCTATAAAACCCAAGAGCCACCTATGTCCTTATTTTTTCCTCTCCAATAACATCTCTGAAAACAAAAAAGGCATGCCATCTTATTATATTGATTATCTCCCTGTGAGAAAGAACCAATCGTGAGTACACCATGGACACCTGAAACATGTCACATCTGTAGGCATATCATCTAAGACTTGTACCCCAGAAAAGTGAATTATTTATAATATTTTTCTTTAATCATTATTCCATGAAAACTTCTTTTGACTTCACAATTGTCCTCTGACAATGGCTCTCTGACTAGGCCCAGAGGTGGTGATTAGAACAACTTTACTCAATGTGTTTGGGTGAAAGAGGGCCTTTAAACTCTTTCCTCCTCAGCTCAACTTAATCCTTTGGTTTCTACATCACATTATATGAACAATAACGCTGACCTCACAGGGAAGGGAGAAACAGCAAAGGTAAGTCCTGAGTAAGAAACCCCAGTGTGAAAAAATTAATGCACAAAGACCAACACAAACTTACTCATAATGTATGCCACAGAAGACTTGGAATGGGGAACAAAAGGGCAAATGAGGGTATAATACAATTGACAGAACTAATTTAATTGCATCAGACATCAGGATGCAAATATTAAACTGCAGGGTCATGGCTTAAGGTCATCGTTTTGATAACCTTGTGAGTTGTTACAGACCCTCAGCTGATGTGCATACGTTCTCTTTCACACACATACGAATGATGATCTCATGACAAAACTGACTTTTCATCGGGATGCAAAAATTCCTCAACCGCCTGTCTTTAGAGCCAAGAAATAATCCAAAGGTCGGGAACAAAAGGACAAAAGCATTCCTTACATACACTGCCTTGCAATAGAGTCTTCTGTCTTTATCAGAGTATAATGTGAGATATAACAGAACAAAGTTTGAGCAGTCAAGGGACAGATGATAAAAATGATCAGAGATATACGAGGGAAGATGAGAAAAGCGAGGTCTGCTTTGTGTACAGAGGTGTGGCATGTTTGGGAACATGAGGAAGGTCTTTAGAATAATTAATGGGATTTTTAAAAGGTAAATCATGTGCTTCAGATTATCTCATCAGAGTAAAAGCTCTTCAATGAGATTGAAATTCAACATATCTGTCAAGGATTCAAAGAAACAAGTGGGAGAGTGGGGGAATGGCATTAGTCTGAGACTAGAGGCAAATTCAAAAGATGAAATTTGGCGGGATATCTCCAACACCCAAGCAAAACAGTTCCTCATATCTGATACTCCTCTGATACACACACACACAAGATCTGTTCTCAAAACAGATCTCAAATTTAAATGACCATGGGGAGGGGAAAAAAGAGAAGGGAAAACCATTCCCATCCATGCCACATCAGTCCTTGGCCACATCTTGAAATAGACACAAACACAAATTAGTTGAAGCTTAATCTTTGGAAACAATGTGCAATTATCTAATGCAAGAGACAACCCATGCCTGTTTTTAATCTGTTACAGTTTCTTTACTCTGTTGTCTGCTGTGCTGGACCATTGGATCATCATCAGCAAATATGCATGGTCTTTTTAAAGAGAAATACAATATGCATTTTAGAACAATAAAGTTTTCATGCTGGGTTTTAATTTAATGGAACAGTCAGTTGAATTATACAAAATTAGAAGATGAAAACAAATATGAAAAGCCAGAAGTCCTTCATCAGGACTGGCCAACACATCATTCTTTATACCTGTGACCAGATAATCATAGATATGATGGAGGGGGTTTGGGCTGAAGGAACGATCAGTAACAAGAAATTCTTTGATTGATTCCGCAAAGAAATAATAGCAAAGCTGGCTATGGATGACCAGATCCAGTAACAACTAGAAGTAGACCATGGATACATACAGAAGCTGATTTAATGACTGTTGATTGGGTTACCGTCCTTGGTTGCTATATATTTTAATTTGTTTTGTATTTGTGTTTGTAATTGTTTTTAATTTTATTTTAACAATGTTCACTTGTTGAGTCACTTGTTGAGATGGGCAGCTGTACAAATTAATTGATTCATTAAAGAAATAAATAAGCAAAACCATGCTGTGCCGTTGCCCCCCCCTCCCCCAGTAATAAACAGAAGGGGAAAAAATCATGCTAAAACTTTTGCCAACAGAAGCATTAGAAAGCCAACAAGACACAACTGGAAATACCCAGCAGTTTTAGTGTAGTTTAGTTTAGTTTAGTTTAGTTTAGTTT
>JAEANM010005576.1:0-19465 GCA_017656035.1 Myanophis thanlyinensis
AGAACCAAACAGCAAAAAAAAAAAATCCCACTGCTTTCATTCCTTTCATTTCTGGCTTCTTTATTTGTCTGATACACACCCTACCTTTCACTCAGAAGTTTAATTCAGCAGAGATAAATAGTACTTCCTTAGAGAAAAGGTGAAGGTGATTGGGGGGGGGGGGAGGAGAGGGAGGGAACTTATTAACCAGCCTTCCTTTAGGCTTGATTTAGGCTGACAAGACTTTGGCTTCCAGTTGGCAGGACTCAAGTAAATGTCTTTTCTGCTGTAATTACTGAAATGCCCCTCCAGGGTCATCTGCAACAAGCCAAGATTTTGTTAAAATGACAAAGCATGTGTCACAACATCACAATGCAAGCTGTACTCCTTATGCATGTGACATCTGAGGCACAAAAGGGGCAGAGTTTGCATCATGATGTCAGAACTCATTTCATCATTTATCCTCTCCTGTGAAAGCCCATAGCCTCTTCCCATACAATTTACTACACGAAACGTGGAGCCAGGGTATTTTGGCTTAAGGCTAACACGGGAAAAAACAGTTAAATTTCCAAGGAGCCTTCTCTTTAGACATTACAAAGATGAAACCTTGTGCATTTTCCTCTGGGTTTACAGAATGCCCAATTATAACACACAGGGACTTTTATAATTATAGCACATTAAGACAAATGAACAGCCACATTTGCTTTTACACACAACGGAATTATGAAGAATAGAAACAAACTTAAAATATTAAGGAGTTAAAGGAAAAATAGTGTTTACCTTAAAAGCTTTTCACGAGCTGTATTCTGCAATTGGGCAATTTTCTCAGGACCAAAATGCAGCAGACCATTTGGGTCATCAGAGGCCAATTTGTTAATATATGTCCTCAGAATGTTTATCTATGAAGATAGTGATTTTTTTAATAAGAATAGTGACAGTTAGCAATTATGTTTTTAAAAAATAAAATGAATTAAACTTTTTAGCTTCCAACAAGAAGCACTTACTTGATTATATTTAGAAGACTTATAAATTCAACTTTTGGTCTATTAAAATTTGGGATATCCAGTTTCTCTGGTCAACCTCCAGGTAATAAATCAGTGGTTCGACTGGAGAAGAATCATAGAAACTGAACTCCAAGGCATTTGAGATATCCCAGATTCCCCTTAAGAGCAAGACCATACAATTTAATCAACTCATGTTACCGCCTTATCAAGAAAAAGCACATGAGCCTGGTTCAGACAGAATACATAATCAAGATTTTTAAAGCCATTGTGTTGAACAAGTGAATGTAGCCTAATTTGTGCTATTTTTTTTTCTTTCCATTCAATCATATCCAATTCTCAGAGATTGCGTGGAGAAATCCTGCAGTTTTCTTGGTAAGGTTTTTCAGAAGTGGTTTGCCATTGCTTCCTCTCCTAGGGCTGAGAGAAAGGTTATCCAGCTGGTTTTGTGCATGAGGTGGGGCATTATACTAAGACAAAATCTAAACACATCATATTACAGATTTAGCAAAGATCTAAATGTTTTGTCTTTGCATATGTAGTAAAGGCCTTCACTATTCACTAAACTTTGAATAATGGACAAAGTCTTTTGTTTCTGTAGCTGAACCCCTGACATAATGTGCATATTTTAAATTTCAAATTGACACCATAATTCACAAATTATTTAAACTAATGCAAATAACTATCCAGTGGTTAAGGCATCAGGCTAGGAAACAGGGGACAATGAGTTCAAGTGCCTTCCTCAGCTATAAAAGCCAGCTGGGTGACCTTGGGGAAGTCACTCTCTCAGCCCAACCCACCTCACAGGGGTGTTGTTGTTGTGAAGAAAATATGAAGAGGAAAGTATATTGCATATGTGTGCTACCTTGAGTTATTTGTAAAAATAATAAATAAATAAAATATGTAACACAAATTATGTTACTTTCAACAATTTGCAATATACTAACAATTTACTTTCATGAGTGGTGAAGGTAAACTGCAAGTAATCATACTCCCTGGGAACTATGTGAGCTATAGTTCCAATGTATTTTAGGCATTTCAGATTGGTGCTTAAATTACAAAATATTCTCCAAATAATAAAGTATGGTTTCCAAATGCCAAACTTTTCCACTAATAGCAATTTTCACTTTTGCAACTGCAGACGCAGGACTCTAGTTCTCTGCACTTCTGATGATCCAGATTAAATCTGGCTTTATTGCCCACCAATATTAACAGTATGTCAATTAAATGAAACTACTCTTAATTGGTATTTTTAATGCTTCGCCATTAAAAGGTCTTTAGAAATTTGTAATCTGCAAGTAGCCTAGGACAGAGCTCAAGAATATATCCACATTCCTGTTTACAGGCAGGCATCAATTAGATGCAGGCATTCTGCCAAGGAAGCTGTTAAAACATTTGGAAGGCAAACTGTTACTTCCTCTTCAGGCAATGAATGTTAATGTTTTAAAATGTAGTGTTTTATAAGCTAGTGCATATATGGGGAAACTGAACAATCAATCAGTTTTAAACAGATTTAAATGCATAGTGTGGTCATCCCCAAACAGTTGTAAAGTCTAAGCTGCTTTCATGATTCAAATGCAAGAAAAAGCAGTTTGAAAGATCAGAATTAAAATCCAGGACTTTCTACTGAGGCCCTAGTAATCTAAGTGGGTAAAAGTCAAAAGTTTGAAACTTTTTAGAAAATACGTTAAAATTTAAGACGATTTTAAGAATTAAAACAGGTATCTTAATGCTGGCAGAAACTTAGTATCATACCAACCATTTTTTTTTCCAAAGAGGCAGGCTGAAATTAAAGACAATTCTGCCTCTTAAGCTCCACATCCCCCCAAAATTGGAGGGAGGGGGGCGGGGGGAGGAGAAGGGGCGTAATGGCAATTATTTCAGCCTTACCCATTTAAGTAACACCACAATTTCATTAGTGAATTCCCTTATCATATTATCGAATACATTTGTTTTGCTTTCCCCATGATTGGTATAGACAGTCAGAATTTTTTCTTTCTCCCATGTCACCATTATTTTTACTAGCCTTTTTTTTTTTAACTCAAAAAAGAAACCCAAATAAAAACTTTTTACAAACTCCTATCTTTTAGGAGCTGAATAATAAATCTGAAATGGCTCAGCTTCTCCTGATTATTTCAGAACAGAGGCTCATTCATAAAATTTAAACTGCTTGTAGTTTCTGTAACTCCAACAAAATCTATGAGTTACTTGGGTGAGTCGCTATAAATCTTCAGCCTTAGTACACCACCCGTTCTCTTACCATTGTTTTGCAAAACAATGTATGTGCAAAATGAATACACAATACAATGGCAAATTATTGTAGAGAAATAAAAATGTGCTAGCTTCCTTCATGCATTGAATTAGGACACTGGTTAACAATGGCTTTGTACGTTGCCTATTGTTCCATTTTTATTTGTAAGGAATTGGTAATCCACTTATAGGAAATCATACCATTCTGTTATCTTATTCTGCGGAAAATCTAAGATTTAGAAAATAGTTGCAGTACATAATACTGTGCCTACAATTGAACAAGCAAAATTATCTATAGGTTACAACCAGGCAATCTTGTTTCACAGAAGTTTCTTAATTCTGAAGAAGCCAGTTTCATTCCAACAAACCTAAGGAAGTAGGTTAAGATGTGACATTGCAATCGTGTATTATCATAACATCTAAAATACTGAAGCACGTTTTACCTGTGTTATGTCATCTGCATCAATCTGCACATCAAATGCAAGTTCCATATCATGGTCTTGGAGGACTGGGCTTCCCAGAGATTGGTTCCAGCCCAAACCACATAGGACACCTGTGTATCTCTTTCTGCTTTCATCAACTCTGAAGTAATAAGATTATTAATAGTAAGGGTAAGAAAATAGCACCTATGCCTGATACATAATGTCATACCAATCCTATACAGACATAAGAGTTTGCATCCTTACATCATTTCCATAAAAGGAAGAATTCTTTCCATTTTCAGAAAGCTTTTTTAACTGGTTCCAGTTAAAATGATGAATTAAGACTTTCCTTATCCCATAACCAAGTTCCTAGTCCCCCACTGCCCCCATCTCCAATTGAAGAGATTTCCAGGGGCTGCAAAGAAAAAAGGAGAAGAAACATTTTTCCCCAGTAATCACCAAGTTCCTCCTTGGAAATGTTCATATACCTGAGGTCTATCACAGGAGCAAACAGCATGCTCAGTAATGCTGGGAGACCCGGGATATGAGGCATGAGAGAAGTTTCCTTTAGCATCATTGTTGAGCCTATCACCATAAAAAACAAATTAATACAACCTTTCAAAACAAAAGTCATACAGATAATTATATTTTTGATTAGAAATATAGTGTAGGCAGGAAAGATTATACATACTATAAACCAGGGGTGTCTAACCTTGACAACTTTAAGACTTGCAATTTTAAGACACGTAGACTTCAACTCCCAGAATTCCCCAGTCAGCATAAATACTTTAACAATGCATTTTTTACCTGTTGCATTTACAGATATGGAAGCAGCAACCAGTATTTGTTGAAATGCATTATGAGGAGCATCAACTACCACCACAGAGTTTACACTCTCCTTCTCTACCAAGATTGTTCTAAAGGACGGGGAAAGATTGAATATGATTTAATATGAGAAGCATTAAAAGTCCAATATTGCAACATTTTGTTGACGAAGTCAAGTTTACTGAAAATTTTCCAAATGTTTAAAAATAAATACCGCTATCACTATTTAGAAATTCTCTATATACAGCTATTACACAAAACCATAAGAAGCACAGAATATTCTAGAAACATCTCACAACCATCTCCCTCACAGATGACAGAAAGCAGAAAATAAATACAAAGGAGGAGTGCTTCCAGAATGGAGAATTCAAAGAACTACTTGGGGGGGAGAGTGGGGAGAGAGAACGGATATGTAGATTTTTCATCTCTATTTCCTTATTGGTTAACAAAAGAGAAAAGGTTAGAAAAATGGGAGTGGTGAAATGAATTAAAGATGCCATTATCTGCAGCCTGCATAGGATTAGGGTCCACCAGACATCTTGGAGACGCCTAAAATCAAAACATGAAGTTTATAATCTTACACAGTTTCCCCCAAAGCATTGTAGAACCTGCATCTTACCTGAATCTGGAAATTCTGGTCATGCTGCTGAATTTTAGGTTGTAGGCATTGAAGGGGCCAAGTAATGTGACCTTTTTGAAAAGAGAAAGAGAGAGAGAAAATGAGATTAAGAAGACATCTGCAACATTTCAGTTTGTTAGCTTTGTAGTCTTTACTATATATATTAAGTGAAATTCCATCTTTCATTTTTTTTGTCTTGGTTCCTAGATAACATATACACCACACAAAAAAAAACCCTCTTCTGAGGATCCAAAAGAGTTTGTACTAGCATTGTAAACTGGATTTTATAGGATTAGCATGCAACCTAAAAGGAGGCAGAAAGCTCCTGACTTAAACAAAATATAAATAATATAATGCTTGGCCATTCTTTAAAGATACAAAAATCTTGCACATATATATCTTCTCTTCTCTTTGGTCACTGCCAAAAAAGGATTGTTTAAGTAACATGTGAAACCTCAACTGCAACTAATCTTAATTTTTAATTATATTTCTTTTATTTTGAAACAAATCTCTCTTATTTCAAAATGTAAAGTTGGTTGTTTGAACAAATTGTAAGATTAAATAGGGAGGGAGGGAGGGAGGGAGGGAGGAAAGCTCTTGAAACCTCTTCCATAAAATCCCAAAGAAGTAAAGCCACACCTATACCTATGAACTGGTCTGTTTCATTTTTCTGAACCAGAAATTGTATAATTCTATATGAGCAAGAAAGTAACAGCACAAATGCTTTACAAATTAATTTTTAATAGGTACAAATATGTTTTGATTTTTCAGCTGTTTTCACAATGGTTTTAATATGGTAAGATGAAGAAATCCTGTTTATTCATAGAAACAGAAAAAACAGCATTTTTTCATACTTCAGGTGAATCATTAAATGTAAGGATGGGCTGGCATGTCTCAACCTCACTCACCCTCAACATTGGAGCCCCCCCAGGGCTGTGTTCTGAGCCCCCTGCTATACTCCCTATACACGTACGACTGCACAGCCACTACAGACTCCACCAACATCATAAAATTTGCTGATGACACTGTTGTAGTAGGCCTGATCTCTGACAATAACGAGATGGTCTATCTAGACGAGATTAAGAACCTGGAGAGCTGGTGGCAGAAAAATAACCTCCTCCTCAATGCCAGCAAGACAAAGGAGCTGATAGTGGACTACAGCACAAAGAAGAAAAGGACATACCAGATCCCTGTCATCAACAAAAGCCCAGTGGAGAGCGTGGACTGCTTCAAATACCTAGGCATCCACATCTCGCAGAACCTAACATGGACCTGACACATCGACACCCTGGTGAGAAAGGCCCGACAATGCCTATACCATCTCAGGTGACTGAGAAACTTCACACTGCCCCCAACAGCGCTCAGAAACTTCTACGCCTGCACAGTAGAAAGTATCCTGATGGGCAACATCCCTACATGGTTCGGGAACAGCACCATACAGGATAGGCAAGCTCTACATAGTAGAGCGCATCATCTGCACTAAGCTCCCTGAACTGCACTCCATCTACAACAGACGATGCCAAACTACAGCCAGGAAAATAATGAAGGACCCCAGCCACCCCAACAACAGACTGTTCACCATGATGCAGTCAGGAAAGCGCCTCCGTTCCCTGAAAGCCAACATAGAGAGACTAAGGAGGAGCTACTTCCCGCAGGCAATACGGACCCTAAACCAAACCACAACAAACCCCCCACAACAAACTATAAAGTATTCCTATAATCCACCTCTCTTAACCATTCCCTAACTTATTCTCCCTCCCTGTCGATACTATTCTCTTGCCCTACTACCTATGGTTGCAAGCGGTCACATACATATTTCACTGCATTTCGTACCATGTATGACTGTGCATGTGATGAATAAAATTTGATTTGATAAATGCTCACCACTATCATGGGGGTTGGGAGTGGCAAAGAGTTTTTAATACTTTGTGAACTTACTTTGCAGTTTGGACTACTAATCCTCTTAGCAGAGCAGCTCTCCAGTATTTCAGTCAGGGCATTCTCTTCTCTTGTGCACATCTGGAGGGATACCAAGTTATTCCCCTCACACTCTTCTGGCTTTGAAAACAGCTGTTTGAGAGTTTCGTGATTTAGCTAAAGAGATTGAGGGGAAAGATTTTGACAGGTGAATGAAAAGGCAGGAAGAGAAATTTGTATTATTATGGCTGGTTGAACAGTGAGTCAGTCAGCTTACACTGGATTTGTCATTTTTATCCACCTATCACATCTTTCCCAAGGAACTGATGTAGGTAAACATTGCATGTTTTAAGCTATTCCAAGTTATGCTGCTTTTGCAATTGAATGATGGTGATTCTATCAATGCAGATGGTGTTTAAGTGGAGTTCCAAATGTTTTCAAATTACAGCTAAGGCACTTATTAGATAGATGGATGGATGGATGGATGGATGGAGGGATAGATAGATATAGACGTACAGACAGACAGACCCACACTACAGTTCAAATAATTTCCTAACAGAAATAACATAAAGAGAAAAATCTCTTACTTTTGATTCGTAAGAGTCATCTGCAGGTTCTGCATAGCCTTCTTCAATAAATATGGTACTGATATTCACCATTTTTGCAGTGCCAGAGCATTGAAACAAATCCACATGCAAGATGCCATGTACAATTGAGAAAATCTTCACCATCAGAACATGGTCCCTGACCAAGGAAGCAAATCTTTGATTTGCAGCATAACTCCACTGGCCTCCACAAACAAGAGACCATGCAGAGGGACGTATTCTGCGCACTTTGAATTCCAGAGCCTGCACAAAAAATACCAAAACAAATATATATTTTCCAAGAAAATGAAATATTCTGACTGCCACATTTCCCCAGAAGACTGTCCTGTCTTTCATTAAAAACTAGAGAAAAGTTTACCTGAAAAGGAAGCTCTCGGAGGTGGCTTGGAATCTGTCGTAACTGGTCTAAAGCCACTTTTGATCTATTGCCATAATCTACATAGAACACCTGTACAGCAAAAAGGAATTAAAAAGAAACTTCTTCTAAGGCTTAGAGAAAGAGTGCAATCCTGGGCGACCATGAGCTGGATTACAAATACAACATGTTACATAAAGCCAAACTGAACAAAATGTGGCTTAACACAAAGTGCAGAGCTGCTGTGAAAATGGAGGACAGCTTCATTCAAAACAGGACGCTATTTCCTATTGTTGCTTCAGTCAGCTCTTTTCATCATCTCCCCCAAAGAGCACTGTAATTGACTATTATTTTCCAAACATTCATTGAAAGTACAGTGGTCCTGTACTTGAACTTCTCCAAAACAAATCAAAGAGCAGCCAAAAAAAGCAACCCTGAAAAACAATCTGAT
The DNA here is from genome assembly GCA_017656035.1 of Myanophis thanlyinensis. Lineage (NCBI taxonomy): Eukaryota > Metazoa > Chordata > Lepidosauria > Squamata > Homalopsidae > Myanophis > Myanophis thanlyinensis. Next base: position 8,425 of record JAEANM010005576.1, read on the forward strand.
CTTAAGGGTAGCAAATATTTTTACGTGACTATATACATTCCAAGTCAGCACAACTGCTGCTGCCCAAAGAGTACAACTTATTGCCCAACCTATCTCAAATGGGAAGATAATACTCTATCGCAGGGGTGTCAAACTCGGTTTCCTTGAGGGCCACATCAGGGTTGTGCTTGACCTGGGGGCAGGCATGGCTAAAGGAGGGCGTGGCCAGCTCAACGTCATTTGTATCAGGGGCACCTGTGGAGGCCCGAGCACTTTGCCAGCGAAAATGGGCTGTTTTCACCTGTGATGGACTCCTGCAATCCTCTGCCATAGAAAACAGAGCTCAGGAGGGCCGCATGCAGCACTCCCAAGCTCCGTTTTCACTGGCAGAGGCACTGCGGGCTGGTCCTTCTTTGTTTCCAGGGTGGCCCCATGGACCAGATCTAAACACCCCACAGGCCTGATCCAGCCTCTAGGCCTTGAGTTTGACACCCCTACTCTAGAGCTACACATGGACAGAAGTAGGATTTTTTTTTTTTTAAAAAAGTCAATCTTCTATTTCTTTCCAAAATAGATCCATACTTTTATTGCCTTTACTCCAAGCAATACATAATTGATTTTTAAAATGTAAGCAGAGACCAGTCAATTTTTTTCAGGTGCTGCCATCTGTTTAACTGTTCCAGACCAGTATTTTTCAACCTTTATGAGCCTTAAGATGGGTGGACTTTAGCTTCCAGAATTCCCCAGCCAGCTTTGCTCTCCTCTGAAGAATTCTGGGAGTTGAAATCCAACCATCTTAAAGTCATCAAAGTTGAGAAACAGTGCACTAAACATATTCTGTACGATTATACTTGAGCATGTTCAAAGATTTGAAAAAGAAGCACCTCAGCACTGTCTCCAGACACATACAGGACTTGGACACGGTAGTACGTCTCTTTTTCCCATTCAGTAAAAGGTGCCAAACAAACCAAGTCTGGATAAGGACGAATAGGCAAAGAGGTCAACTCCAGCTGACCGATCTCAGCAGACAGTTTTTGTAGTAAAGCCATACTTCTTTCATCCATTCTGTATCCACAGAAGTGCCCAACCTCTACAATCTGAAAAGACCGAGATTTGTTTGTAGCATCCTCTGACATGATACACACACAGAAAGAAGACTGGATTTCAAACTGTTCTTAATTAACAGGATTTAGTTAATACTCAGTTAAATGCAGAGTTTGGGAGTCAAGTAGGACAAGAGAAAAATGGAACAAATATAAATGATTTATCTCAGGATTCACCCCAAATTATTATATTTGGCAAGTGATTATTTTGAGCTAATTATTTGCTGTTCTGTCCTTCAGTCACATTTAAATATTTTTAGCTACATTTCAAATCAAGGGTGTGGTTTTTTCTGAAAAATTAACAATGTTTTAAGGCCTTACTGTTTAAGAATGAAGCTACAAGTAGTCTTTGCTTAATGACCATAATTGTAATGCAACAATTTATGACCTCATTTATATGACCACAACTTGCAATTTTACTGCCAACTTCTTCACTGACTCCAATTGACAAAAGCTGGCTGTGAAGCACTCAAATGTCAATCACATGACTGTGAGGATGCTGCAATGATTGTAGACAAAAGGATCGCTTTTGGAGTTACTTTTTCAATGCTACCATAAAATGGTTCCAACAGGGTAGTCAATAAGCCAGGATAACCTATACTATGATTCATAAGCTAATGAAGCTGGTTTTTTTTTTTAAATCAGAGAACTGGGTGCTTTTCAAAGCCCTCAAGGGAACAGCCAAATATCTCCTGACTCTAGAAGGAAAAAGGGAAAAGTCTAGCATTTAAAAATCCTGGAACACACGAGTCTTTATGACCGCTAACTCTATGAGCAGAGCCATCTATTAGAAATAATACATACCGTGTTTCCCCAAAAATATGACCTACTCCAAAAACAAGCCCTAGCCAACCCGATTTTCATGCCTGTGCCTAATATAAACTCTACCCCAAAAATAAGCCCTGGTTAAGAACCATCTGGTTATACAAGTTGCGGCAAAGCGCATGTATAGAAATCAAGCTAGGGTGGGGTTGGGGGGGGTGAAGCTGCCCCATGTGCCCCACACCGCTAATTTTAGGACCGTCACAGCCAAGCCTCCCACATCCCAACACCTATCATGCTATGCCTTCTTTTGTGACCTCTTGTGACCGCTCATGGCCAGATGCCACATGGCACGTTGCTTTACTGATACGCACAAGAAGCACAACACATCACACAGTCTCCTGCCTCAGTAGCAGCACTTGTGGCATGAGCAATGCGGTGTGTGGCAGCGATGTGACAGATGTAGGAGTGTGGGAAGCCTGGCTGCAGTAGTCCTAAGGTAAGCAGGTAAGACATCCCTCAAAAATAAAACCTGGTGCTTATTTTGGTGCCCAGGGAAACACGGGAACTTGCATACATGCTTCATATGCATGGGCTCATTCAAAATTTACTCACACCCAAAAGTTGATTTTCAATCTCCTCCGTTTTAGAGTTCACCCCACTAAAGTTGACCTGGTACTGCACATAATGGCACACAGACATATTTATCACCTACCTCAGTGACACAGATAGATAAATCAAGACTATTTATAGTCTGCAGTTTTTCCAAGGTATTACAAAACTTCTGCATGGGAGTCACAGTATGTTTCTGAAAGTCAATGTTCACTCTAAAAACAAGTTATCAAAATAATAAACAAATGCTAGTCATTAATCATGTACAATCTAAAGACATCCAACTCACCTTCAGCGCTATTCCAGAAAGATGGTCCATGAACCCTTATCTATCTCCATTATCAAGATAAAATTGTTTAAATCAACTGTTTAAATAAATCCGGAAGGCATGCAAAAACCTTTTACCAACTTGATGAGGATTGTACTTAAGAGTAAGTACAGAGAACACCACACTCCCTTCATTGTATCTCTGCATTGCTATCCTGGGTGTGGAGCCTTTTTACTTTCTATGCAAAGGATGAACTGTTTCTTTCCTACAACTATTGGCAGACATTTAAAAACCAAACAGTGGAGTAGGAAGGAGCTGAGGAGAGTTGGAGTTATACTTAATTCATGTCATAAAATGCCAGATTAGGCAAAAAAAGTCACATGCCGTATTCTTGGACATCCCATGCTTTCCATTTCAGAGCTCCATGTCACTCAGTCTTTAGTATTCTGAACTCTGCATTTTGTTTCTTTTAAAGCTCATTTCATATTAAAATCTTGCAAAGTATATTTCGACTCTGCTTAGGCGTTGCTGAATCAAAGCAAAACAGCTTCCCTGTTGGATAAGGAACCAAATCCAATTTCATAACATACCTCATGTCCCTTAGAATGGTGATACTTCCACCTGCCATTTTGTCCTCTATCTCTTCTGAGGAATGGATGTTCAATTCAAATGGAACCCTCATTTGTGCCATTTTAAGAGCGAAATACACTGCAGGAAGTGTTTTAAAACATTCTGTAGGATTCCGAGTAAATTCTACAAAGGCTCTAGGTAGAAAAACCAAAAAGTAATAAAATTGCCTCATAGGAACTACCATATGTGTGTGTGCATGTGTATAAAGACAGACAGACAGACAGACAGACAGATTTGCCTCCCACTTCATTCACAAATGGTGAAAAGAAGAAGGGAAGTGAGGTGTCTGGGAGAGTGTGTGCAAAAGAAGAATAAAGTGAGGTAGGATATTGTTGGTAGAACTGTCCTAAGAAATGTTCCTGATGCCATCTGATTCTCCAGGATTCCCATGGAAATATGCAGAAACAAAGCGTGACTATCAGGAGGAGGACTCCTCTAAATACAATGGAACTAACATAAAACTGGAAATTTAGAGCAAGCAAAAGGGGAGAAGGAACGAGGAGAGGGGCAATTCATATGTCAGCATTTTCTGTTGCTTCCTGGCATAATGATGTCTTCTTGACATAATAGAGCCACTGCCAACATACAAAGATCTGAGAACCACAATACAGAAATCTGAGAATTCACCGTGGGACAAGAGGAGAGGCCAGGAAGCTCAGAAGGGCTGTCAGAGGAGTGACCGAACAAGCCCCTGGCTAAAGAGGAGAGAGAAGAGCTGCAGATTATTCAGAAGATGATTAACAAAAAAACTGCATAAAGTGAAAACATACAAATCCACTTACTTCGTTCCATCATAAACAATGGATTTGACTTGACCACATTGTCTGAACAGAGATTGCAGCTGCTTGTAATACAGAAAGCCATAGGGAGGAATGTTCTTTAACTTTAGGAAAAATAAGTATGCATCTTCAGAAAAGTAGTATTCTGATATTTTTAAACATGTTCTTTACATTATTTTAAAACTAACAATAATTATTAAATAACATGAATGACTCCTAAAACATTATTCATTTTTTTTATATTTTAAGACAGATTACCAGGGCAAATATCTGTTGATTATGAAATCCAGCTCTCCTATCCTTGAGCAGCCTAACTTCTAGTAGTATCTAAGTTCTGCCAAGTGTGACCTTATTTCCTGCTAGAAGAATACAGTGTCTCCTGGCTGCCATGAAAAGTTCTGGGTTTTTTTTCTTGGTTCCCAATCTTTATTCTTCCAACATTTTGCTCTTTTCCTCATATTCTTCTTTTAATCTACTAAAAGTGGACTTGAAATAAACTGGGGAATGGAGCAGCTATGGTTGCTGTATCGATGAAAATGTATGCCATAATAAATACTTAAAAGTGCCATAAAATTCTGTTATGCTGGCCACAAAAGATTAATGCAGCTACCATGTAGAAAATTAAGACCCCATTGTGAGAGCCACTTAAAACTTAATTTACATACCATCACCGTTGTTTTGGGATCTCTGCCTGACAATTCCCTCACAGCAACTTCTTTATCATGCTGCACAAAGGTAAAATAATTTGGATAGAAAGCTCCAGCAATCACCACCTGAGAAATAAGAGGGAGTTATCATCATCATTTTAGTCATTGTCTATCTACTGCAGGGTGAAGCTCTCTTCTGCATTTTTTCCAACCTATACGGTCCTGAGTTTTCTTTTGCCAACTGGGCCCACAACACTTGCTGATTTCAAGAGGGAGTAAGTTGCTGTAAAAGGAGCATTTTCCTCTTAGCAAAACCCTTCCTCCCTTGTATATGATCATGTGACCCTAGTTACATGATTTTACTTCGCTAACTTACATTAGTTTTATCCCCTTGGCTAGAAAGCTAGTTGGCATCTTGACATCTCTGTGTGGAATAGCTGCTTAAAATATGAGGATGATTGTTTCACCATTTGTTATTACGCCTACTGAATGATAAGTATGTATGCGTGAAAGTCTTGTAATAGTCTCAATATTCAGCTACAGATAACATGTTTTGAAGCAGAAGATAAAGATCCAACGTTTAGACATTTGTAATAAGGATAGGAAGGTCTCAAGAACAGGGAAAATCTAACCCCAAGGAAAATTACTGAAAATATAAATCTGTCTGTCTGTCACACCCTTTTATTCTTGGAGAGAAGTAAGTAGCATACTGTATAAATGTACTGTAACAAAGAAATAATACAGAACACTAAACCATGCAAATTAATTGGATTTCTATATACCGTATATCTCATATTTAGAGAAAGTGTTCATATTTAAAATCTAAAAAGAAGAAAATTATGATCACAAAATTCACATATCTTTAGTAATTATAGTTCTGTCTGTATACTTCTAAAGTGTACAATTAAAATAGAAAAGAAGCAATAAAAATATTCAAAGCCACACTCTGAAATTAACCTGTGCTTAAGTCTTAGTAGATTCATAAATGTTTTGAATATCCCTGAAAACATTTCTAATATAACCAACTCTCTCACCTGCAAAATAAAACGCTGCTTATATGCATGCTCTTGATCCATGATGGGAGGATGAGTGTTGACATGCATATTGAATATGTCAACCCTTTTTTTCAACTCCTCATATAACTCAGCCACCTAAAAATTGTAAAACTGTTTTAAAATACATGAGAACCTAAAAAGTAAAGATGCATAAACATAAAACACTTGTACAAAATAAATTATTGTATATTTATGTCCTAGGCCTTTGCTGATAATCTAATATTACTTAAGCAACAGACTGAAGTTATCAAAAAGAAGCCATCCCATATTCTAACGCAGTGATGATGAACCTATGACATACATGTCAGAAGTGACACACCATGAAGTTTTGGGTGACATGCCAGTGTTTACAAACACTCAGTAACTATTCTTGAAAGCTTGTACCTTCCTTGCACAAATTTTAGAAACTGCAGAAGCCGCATGAGAATGGGGAATGCTCTTGTGTGAAAGACCAGACTCTCCAGAAGTCACAAAAAAAGGTCTATATTCTCACAGAACACCTCTGAGAACAGAGCTGACTTTCATGAAGTTTTGAGAGGCCTTGGAAGAGCATTTTCCAAATCTGGTTCAAGAGCAAAGGCCTCATACAACCAAGAGAAGCCTCAGATATGCTGCAGGGGTCCGTCAACAGAAACAGAACACTGCCTGAAAGTAAACAATGCATGACAGATCCTGGAAAGGACTGGGCCACGGGGAATTCACACTTTAGGGAATGGTGCAAGGTAGCCCTTTAGAGTGGCAACAGTGATGTTTGGGGCTGAAGTCAAGGCCCAGGCTTCCACTTCAGGCCTAGTCTTGGCATTACTACCAAGTGCTACTATTCAGGGTAGCCTAGACCCAGGGTGGTGATGGTTGTGTTTAAATAAACAATTGTTTCTCTTTTGTTTGAGGGTGACACACCAACAGATTCAACTTACTCATTTTCCACATTTTTGACATGCTGGGCCCAAAAGGTTTCTTCATCTCTGTTCTAGTACCTTCCAGATATGTTATGTTAGTAATTTCCATAATTTCTAGCCAACATGGTGGTTAGGAACTCTCAGAATTCTTTCAATAAGATCCTTAAGTCTCAGTGTGAATATGATTTGAAAGTTGGCTGCTGAATGCAACATGAGTTTTACATGATAGAAATAAAGCAAAGCAGCTACGGAAATTAACTGGCTGCTAAGTGAAAAGTTCAACACTGAACAGGAATAAGTGATGTCCCCTTGGCTATTTCATGCACTTTAGTTTAATATTACAAAAATACTGTCTGGTGTATTGATTGAGGACATGAATAAGTGTACTCTTGTCTGCATATCATATGCGTTAATAAAGATCATGAATGCTTTGCGGTTATATAGCTGAATGATTCAGAAAGGAGCATAGGTTTAAATATTCAGTAATTATGTTTGATCTGAAAAATGGAGTCAAAATACATGGCAAAAAACTAGTCAGTAATTGAATCTGTGCATTTGGCAGAATGTTTACTGAAGATACAGGATGAAGGAGACATTTTAATACATATAAAAGATGGCCAAAAAGAAGAGTAGGTTGCATATGGCATGCTGTAAGGATTGTCAGAAGAAGCAAAAATACCTGTTCACAACAACATGCTTCTGCTGACTTTGTGATACAGAAATGAGAACATGGTAAGAATATGAAGAGAAATGGAGAAGTTGAATGGGGGTGTAAACTGTTAGCCCACTCCATTACTAGAAGAGAAAGGGGAGATCGGAGAACAAGAAACAGGCAGTGTTAATAGATTAGAATATTTGTTTATATTGTCTCTTTCAATTTGCTACCATTACAGAACTAATGTTAAATGCAAAAGTAACCTTAGTGACAGAGGATGACTTAAAAGTACCCATAAGCAGTCTATTCTAAATGCCTACAGCAGGAATGTCATGTGATTTCAGTCAACAAATTGCAATTTTCTCTTTCCACTCCACTTTAATAGAGTTTAATTGAGATAGTATATGACTCTTTGTCTTATGTTTACAAATGTGTTTTATTTCTCTTGGCTGTGAATAAGTCTACCTTTTCTTAGGAGAAAAGCTGTTCTTGGAAGCTAAAGGCAATAGAAAAGTAAGTTTACTTGGAAAGGAACATGGGTTCAAATTTACATCTTTGGGCACTAGCTTCAAATTTTTATATTCAAGAGAAGAGAAGCTTATCTATTATATTTTTATTAATTAAATACAGACAGCAATGCTAATTATGCTAATCATTGATTTATTATTTTATACCATGTTACTTTCCTATGTATTTTTCACTACATATCTGTTTACATGCACATAACTTAAGTGATGTGATAATGATGAGAGGGATTGCAGATTGTAAAAATGTATTCCTTTTTTAAATCTAATCAGATAGCTAAAACATAGAATGCTTACTAAGACTCACAAGGTACAAAGGACAGCACTCCATGTATTCCTCTGAGCTAATGAAATTAAATCATCTTTCTAAATGCAGTCAGAAGAAAAAAAGAATACAATTAAATTGTATGGATGAGAAATGAAACTCCTGATAATATTGCTTTCCCTGGAACTCTGAGACACAAATGGCCAAATTGCAAATTAGACTTTTAAAGCCTAAATCAGCCCATAAAACAGCAAGGAAAAACAGCCAGAATTTTTAACTGGGTGTTGGGGCACATGGAAAAGATTTTCCCATCATTCTTCCTAAAATTGCTCTGCATGAATGAAAAAAATCATGTGACCTGATCTCTCTTGATCATTCATAGTTGTCGAAAGTTAATGCGAAAATTCCTACCACAAATAAAACTTTAAAAATATTTTTAATACTTTTTAGTGACACAGACAACATCCTGGGAATGCAGATCTGATTAATCTGGATTGCCTTTATCTTTCTAAGTCATGAGGAGAGCCAGGTCTTATATTTCCATCTTAAAGACACCAGGTAGATTTTGAGTTGTAGTCTTGCCTAGGTATGAAAGTTGGCCAGATGACTTTGGGTCAATCACTTTCTCTCAGCCCATATTACAGGTCTTCTTGTGTGGGAAAAATATGGAAAGGGAGGAGTATAGGTATGTTGAATTATTTATAAAGAATAATAGATGGGATATAAATAAAGTGAAGTGACACCATAGGTAAATGAAGCTTAAAAAATTTGATTTTTTTTTGGAGGGGCGTATTTCTAATCATAGGAAGTAAAATTTTATTACTCTGAAAAATTTTTGCAAATAAAAAGCGCATCTAAAATTTGGTACATCTACTACACAAACATTAGCAGTGCAAACTCGAAGCTGCAAAAATACAACTAGGGGGCTCCAAAAAAAAAAAAAAAAGTAATGAGATGGCCAAGCAATTATTTGTATGATGGGATAGGAAGGGAAGAACAGTAAAACAGGCAAAGAGATTATCAAATTCACCTCTCTCATTCTCTTGATATGAATGTAGTTGGAACGGCCCCAGTCCACTTCATTCTGGAGGGGGAAATAAAAGAGTTAAAAAATAAACTAAAATTGTAAACAGAAATTGAAAAAGTAACTTGCATAACCTCAACTGTTTCTGTGCCATGCCCTATTTTTTACCAAGGTTTTGTTCCTGTGATCATTAGCAACCCTGCCAGAACTATTCAGGCAGTTGAGCAAAGAGCAAACATTGAATAATTTTTATTCTAGATATAGGTTCTTCCTTATCCACAGATTGTATTGTCATGTGAAAATGCAAGCACTCAATTTTTTAGTTGCAGGATACCAGAGGCAGGCTAAGTTGTGGTGTCAGACTCCCTTTAGCTTCCAGTTAAATTATTTGCTCTAACCTACAAGCACTTCTGCAGGTGTGCCAAATTCAAAAGGGAAAAATCAAGAGAGTCCCAGCTCTCTACAATAATTACTGTTAAATACAAAAAATCGTAACAGAAATCTAGCAACTCAAATTCATGAATACATCAGTACCCCAGAATAGCTTGGCATCTTAGAAAGGTTAGAAAAGCTGACCAACCATCTCATGAATTAAGATAGGATAGAAATATTCTAATAAGCAAACATTTTAAGGCATCCCATCTGAGTAGCTGCTTTCCTTAAAACAAATAGCCACGGTAATATTCTCAATGCCAGAGTTATACCAATCTGTTCAAATACCACAGTGCTGGATGAGAAACAATCTTGTTAGTCAATATACACCAGATGCAAGAAAATGTTATACACACAGCTGTTAGGATAATAAATGGTCTATGTGAGTATCAAGACCATGAGACACAGATTTGTGCACACTAATCACTTCTCCTACAATTGGATGGGTTCAGAGGTAAAATCCAGCAGATTCTAGCAGGTTCGCCAGAACTGGTAGTAAATTTTCTAAGCAGTTCGGAGAACCCGTTGTTATAAGAAATCTCCTTTTGGTTTTTTTTTTTCCATTTTACAGTGTTAATCCTGTAAGGAAGGCAGGAAAAAACCATTCTGGTATTGTTTCTAGCCTAATCTTTATTGCCCTGCTTACAGAAACTGCCCACCCAGCCATGCCACCAAGCTACGCCCAGAGAACCGGTAGTAAAAAAAAAATTGAATTCCATAGATGCTCCCCTTCTGTGTTTTTCAGTAATGAAAGGGGAATGGGTTTCCCTTTCATTACTGAAAGACACAGAAGGGGAGCATCTATCCCATCACAGTGTATACAACATTTGATCAAGTACATATCCAAGTTAACAAACAGATTACCAATGGAACTAACCTTTGGATGCCTAAGCTTTCCTTTTTGCCTGTTTTCTTGCCATTCCTAATAATGACAAAAGAAGTCATAATGTAATTTGTAATTGACCTTAATGCAGCATATTCCATGCATATTGATCCAAAATCCTATAGCTGTATAAGCTCTGATTTTTATTACATGGAAAACAACATGCTCTTTAATTTGAAATTTTAAGGACAATTTGCAGTAGCTCATTTAATAGTAATAATCACCAACGGAAATGAAAAATAAATAAATGCAGGCAATAACACAAAGAAATCCCCAATTATGCCCGAAACATAATATATAAAAGCCGGAACAAGGGATATCAGTTACCTTAAATGCATTAACAATTGCAATACAATCACTACTGCTGTTCCCAGAAAATTGTAGCTTGTTCCTGTAGAGCAAGAAGAGGTCTTAAATACATATAGTCTTTTATTTAAAAAAAGCCCAACAACGTCTCTTTCACCTCAGACGATTGAGAGACTTCAAACTTCCACCGAAAGTGCTTAGGAATTTCTATTCCTGCA
>JAEANM010005577.1:0-16435 GCA_017656035.1 Myanophis thanlyinensis
TTCTTTTCAGTTGCAAAGCAGTGGAATATGAGTTTAACTCTGAGTTTTTGCTAGTATGCTAAAATCACTTTCACTTTTGATGCTTCCTCTCTATTCCTTGTACAGGTAGTCCTCAAGTTACGAATGGAATGGAGCCTGCCCATTCCATTTGTAGCCTGAGAATTTGTGGGAGTGAACATGATCTTGAACATGATCACTTTCTCCTTTTGCCCACACATTTGCTAATCAAATGGGTGATTTGTTAAGTGCACATGAGATATTTCAGGATGGGGAAGGCCATGGGGAGACCTAGTAATGGAACAGGCCACCTGCTTAAGACTACCCAAGGCCTTCCAAACCCACTGAAATATTTCATGCTCCCCACAATTGCTTTCCCACCCCCCAACCTGCAGTGCTGGGTGCTTATTATGCAAATATCTAGCAAGCTATCACATCCGGAGCTCCATTTTGGCCTCATCTGGCACTTTGCAGCTCAAAATGGAGCTTTGGAGGGGTGCCCCTACCCTTCTGAAGCTCAATTTTATGCTGCAAAGTGATGGATGAGGCTTGCACATGCAAAAATGGAGCTGCGGAGCTCTGCTTTGGGATATAAAGGCTTTTTGCAAAGATAGCAAAAGGCTTTGCAAACTGAGGGAAAGCTTTGCTGTTTCAGGCCTTCCCTCAGTTTGCAAAACCTTTTGCTGCAGATCTCGTAAAGGCCTCTGTTTGCAAAAAACAGAGGCCTAAAGTACTGTGAATTCACAAGAGATCAATAGTATGAGATCTCACGCTACTAATCTTGCATTATCTTGCAGTACTTTGGGCCTCTGTTCTCTGCATACTCACCAAAGGCCTGAAGCACCAAAATAGGCAAAGAAAGCGAAGGATCTCTAGATCTTCACAAGGTGAGCACAATATCCACAGGCCCAGTGCCTATGAAGATCCGGTGCAGGGGGAGGGGGAGGAATAGGCAGGGTGAATTATTGAAGAGCCGCTGTGGTTGTTCATAAGGGTGAAGAACTGCCATGGTGCTGCAACATTCATAGTTTTGGGACTTGTTCGTAAACACTAGGGGATGCTCACTTGTAACTTCAAACGTTCGCTAAGGGAACGCTCGTAAGAGATTATCTGTATCTTATTTCTATAGGACTTCATGTTTAAAACTAAAAGTAATTAAAGAGTCAGATGTGGGTTGTTAAGAGTCATGAGCTTGGTACCGGTAGTATTTTGTAGAAGACTAAATTAGCCTATGAAATTATTCCAGACTATAATTTTATAAATATTGTGTGGTAAATACTATGCTCTAAGAAAACATTAACATTTCAAGGATTGTTATAGGTTCTTCTTAGAACTTAAGTGTCTGATGCACAAAATCTGTACCATTAGGTTGGCTGAAGTTACAATTTCTAAACAAAAAAATGAAAATGTGTACTTTCTTGCCTTTATGAAATGAATTATGGTATACTATTTCATTCCTGTTGTGCATTTTTTTTAAAAAGAACAACAGAATGTTGTAATGGTTTACCTATATTGCTAGGTGAATTTATCAGTTAATATAATATGGTCAGTGTAGCACAAGACTACACTGCTCAAGAAAAACAAAATCTGGGTAAAAGAAGCAGGTAAGGTGTCCCCTAGAATTTTGTGCAGTCTTGTCTTAGTTATGTTGGTCTTACAGGTTTTCTGGTAAGAGCATTAAGCATTGGGCAATATAATTCTGTGGCATATGAAGATTTGTTAACTTGAAGCAGTGTATGCAAAATAATAGGTATGCCATTTAGTGTGGATTTCTGCTAAACAGCTACATGATAGCTTCTTGACACAGATTCAGTTATACCATGTACATCTTTTTGTTATAATTTGAATTATTACTTTTATATAAGAAATCTCTTTGAAACTAGAGTTTTAAAAAGCAGATTATCTGGGCATCTATTTATTTGTTCTCTTTGCTATTTATAAGCTAAAAAAATCTATGATTCTTTGCAACTAAATCACTACTACTTAATTGGAAATATAAGTGGATTTGGCTCTGTATTTGAATAGGAGATTACATTAATGTATTACTTTTTTTTTTTGAACAGTGTCAGTATTGTATCAAATAATCTTCCTATAACATGATAAGTTTTCATATATGTGTTTTGAATAATTAGAATAGAACAGAACAGAACAGAACAGAATAGAATAGAATTCTTTATTGGCCAAGTGTGACTGGACACACAAGGAATTTGTATTTATATTTGTAATTATATATAAGAAGCTTCAATAATTATATTGTGAAATTTGAGAGACTGCTAAATCACCTCCTTGTGTGTCTCCCTGCATGCAGAAATGGGTTACCTTTAAAAAAATACAAATTATATGAAATCAGTCTCTGCAGTTTTAGAATGAAAATATGCTATCTATAGAGCTAGAGTGTGCTGAAACAACTAACATAATTGTCCGATTACACAATGAATAATTGTAGTGTTTTAAAGGATTGGTTCCATAAGGCTTTTGTTTTTATATTTGTAGAAAAATAAGTTAGTCTTCTCTATGTATTAACCAGAAGTAATCAAGTCTAGTGTTCTAGTCCTATTAATACTTAAGCATTCAAAATTCTATAATATTTTTTGGTAACTTATATTTAAGCTCTTGATAATGTTTTGCTTCTAAAATAATTTTCTGGCATTCTATTAATGTCAGTGTAATATTAGCAGTAGTGACATATAATATGGTAAGAAACATGAAAGATGATGCAAAGAATGTTGTTCCTCTTATAGACTTCAGATTTATGGAATACCGAAAACCAATATAACACTCTAAACTCTGCAAGAACATTTTTCCTACTGTGTGAAGGCAAAACATGCTTGAACTACTTGAAATTATAGCTACAATTTGTCCATATTTCTCTAAGTTCTAAGCTACTTGAGTAAATTCATTGGCTAAATAAATTTATAGAAGAATGTATGTATCATATTTAACAACAATTTTGTGAATGACTACTTTCAGGATATAAATTAACACTGTCTTTTGAACATTTTATTTTACTATTAATCTCACTGTTGTCCTACCCATAAAAAATAGAAAACAACCCACTAAATTGGATATGTATTTAAGCTCCTATATTGAGGTAATGTACCACACATCTATAACATATTCCCCAAAGCATATATTGCAATCAGTATGTTGGTTTTAAGACTACAATATTCTTTTTCCCCTTCTGATTAACAGATTAAATAATTTTTCTGCAAATTGTATCCACAACTCTTTTCTAAAGGAAGCTGTTTTATGTAGGATCTGTATATGCCGAGAGCAATTTTTTTCAGAGTTTAAGAAATGGAACACTTTCTTCCCAGCTGTTTTAATGTCAGTTATATTCAGAAGTCAGAAAGGAACACATCACTAAATTCTTTGTTTTTGCTATCCCAATTCTAACCCTGATTTTTTGTTTTATCCCTGAAATACTTTTCAAAGTCTTAATAAAAAATCTGCATGCTTTTTTTCTTGTAAGAAAAGTTCTGTCATAGACTGATAGAGCTGGAAAGCATCATTTAGACATTGAATCCAACCCTCTGTTCAGTGCAGGAATCCAAATCAAAGCAGTTGTGACAGATGGCTATGTACCCTTTGTTTGAATGCATCCAGTGATGAGAAATCCACTTCCTCTCTGCTTGTTTGGTGCCTCTATCAAACAGTTCTTACTTAAAAGGCATTTTTCTTTAATGGTTAACAAGAATATATTATCCTGTAATATAAAACTATTATCCCATGTTTGCACAATGGATCTGAAACAACAAATCTTGGTCTTCTGAGTGAGATCTTTTCTTAAAGATTTTTTTTTTCAAATTCAGTTTTTCCCCCCATATGATACATGTATTAGTCATTATGATCCTAATTTTTTTCCTTTGAAACTCTGTATGTATTCCATGGAAGTCTGCAAATTTAGGAGCAGTTGCAAAATATTACCAAAGCATCCAATATACTGATTTGCATTTTGGACAGAAAGGACAGAATAAAAGTATTACAAATGTTATGCTTTATTCACTCTTACTATGAAACACCAGTATACCTATACATAGTTATCTGCAACTTTAATTACAATTTTATATTTAGCATACAACCATCATTTTGTTTGTACTTACTGAAATAACAATTTCAGTAAATAATAAGTCCTTTGTACTGGCAAGAGAGTGTACTGGGATAAATGAGTTGATCATTTTAATTTTTAGACAGACAAACAATATTACATGTCTATAAAAATGTCTTGCAATCTATTTTTATTTGTTTGAAAAAGGAATAAAATATTCATTTAGTAAACAAATCTATTTTAATGTTGTATGTAGACAATCCCATAGCAAAGGAGTAATTTCACACATCTTTTGGTGACCGTTTCTGCCCACCACCTAATTTGGACATTGAGTTCCAGCTCAGTAGTATTAAATTTTTGGTTTCTCTATGACTGTCTCTTTGTGTGTGTCTCCCCCCCCCACACACACACACGGGGGTGGGGGGGAAAGACACACACAAAGAGACAGTCATAGAGAAACCAAAAATGGATAGATCTAATTGAAGATCTTTCAATTTACACTTCTGGTAATTTCATGGATATACCATTCAGTTTTCTTTGCCTATAATTATGGCACTCCCAAGCAATCCTCTATCCATATATTAACTAGGACTTTGTGATGCTTAGCTTCTGAAATCATTTAAGGTTGCTATGTGCTGCTATCTGCTAATTACATATATTTTAATTCAAACTATGCCTGGGAAAGGACTTCCTCCCAAACTATACCTGTCACACACTCCCTTTTATTTGTAGTTTTTCTTTGAGACCTTTAATGATGCATATTGAAGAAAACAGGATGGATGGATTTGTGGTTTTTTGTGTACAAATAAATAATGTGATAGACTAAAAATGACTGTATTTAAATTCATAGTATATATATATGTTTCACCAGATACTTGTATTTGGCAAATTTAGATCTTATCTTTCCTTCAGAAAGTCACAGCAAGATGCATTGCATTCCCTCTTCCAGTTGCCCTTAAACAAAAAAGGTTGGTTGAGTTAAGAGATAACTCTTAGCTAAAAGTGATACGGTAAATTTCTGTCAGAGGTGGATTTAAACCTGAGTCTTCCCAATCTAAGTTCAGTATCCTTTTCAGTACACTATATTGTTTCTCTCATGGAACTCTAAAGATAGTTTTTTTGTTGCGGTATTACAAAGGTATATAAATTGTTCATGCATTTATTTACTAATTTTTGCATTGAAAAAGTTATTTTGATTGGGAGACGTGAAAGATTTACTGGTGGAAGAGATATGCTTTTAAAAAAGAAGATGGAGCAAAGCAAGGAATAGCTACTACAACTTGATATAGATTGATATAGAGTAGATAAAAGTTGTTAGATTAATATAGGGATGGACAAAACTATGCTGGTTTAGAGTTAGGTTTCTGCCTCCCAATTCAAATATCCTTAGGGTTTTCATAATGTCCCTCTATGATTTTATAATGCATATGTATACTATATGTATATGTAATAATGAATATTTCATTGATAGAACTGGGGGAAGTATATGTTTCAGTTCTTAGGCTATCTGTATAACCTCAGGCAAGATTTTGAGGGACAAAGAAGAAAAATTGTATTAGTCTGTCAGGTCTTTTATTTCCTGAAACACAAGATATTTTTCTCATCCTTCCAAATTGACCTTGTATCATTGAAAAAATCCTGGAAAATTGATAAGATTACTTCTGAGTGATCCTCCAGCTGGGAAGCTGATATAATGATAGTAATGAAAAACAGAAATGAAGGGAAACCATGGACTGAAACTGTTTAACATGGACTAGATCCTAATTAAAGACTTATGATCTGTTTCAGCAGGTTGTAGGATCCTACTATCATTCCTACAATTTCCTTATCCTGCTTTGGAGATGGTTCACTTATTGGTTGTTTAGGACCTTTCCTCACAGTGGAATCTCCATCTCATTGCCAGCTTTCTTCTGTGGTAGGCCGAAGCCAAATTAAGAAGATAATATCTTCCACTTAAAAAAACCCAGTAAAACATTATGTGTCACATAGAGAAAACCTCACAAATATCAACAATCTGCAGGGTACCTTCTACACATTCTCATTCCACATTCTCCATTATGGGTGTTGCGAAGAATGTGTACTACTCATATGCCTTCCAAATCCCTTTGGTACTCTGCTTTCAGTCAGAAGCTGGCCCCAGGTTGGCTCTGGCCTTTCACACTAGTGGGGAGGTAGAGAATGCATACAAGTGAAATTAATGACAAGAACAGCAGTGGCAGGAGTTTGGCTTTGGGGCAGACAGAGAGAAGGATGGCATCAGATTATAGTGCCCACTCTTGTACAGTAGCGTTGGATTGGATTAGGCTATCATGCTTTTCTTGGAATGCATCAGGTGTTGCAGTGAACAATATAGTACAGTACTAAAAGAGTAAATGCTAGATGCAGCAAGGGAAAAGGATGCCTAGGAGCATATCACTTCAGGAACAGAAAGTTTTGGAAGCAAAGTTTCCCACTCCCAGTAGACCCCATTCTACATCCTGAAGGTGTAGAGATAAGAAAACAAAGCTCAAGATTGGTTCTTTCTTCTGGGAACAAGCAGTATGCAACATCATCTTTGCTACAAACACTGTTTCTTCCTAGTCCAGATATCAAATAGGAAATGTGCTTCTTTCTATGCAGGAAGCAGTTTTCTTAGCTTTGCTGCAGAATTGTGGCAACAGTATCAATGTTGGGGCAAAGATATGGGAAGTGATATACAGTATTTTTTGCCTCAGGAATAGGAGGAAAGCAAATCCATAAGAAAGTGTGCATAAGTGCTTTATCTGGTCTTGGAAGCTAAAGAAGGTCAAGGTGTTGGTTAGGTCACAGGTGGGAGAATAAATTAACTCGGAAGAAAACATTAGAAAATCACTTGTATATTGTTAGTTGTATGTGTCCAACTCATCTGAAATAAAACTTTATTAACCTACACGATAATGAAAGGTAGCATCCAATGGAATTTTTTGAGGTGGTAAAAAGTCTTGCATATTTAGTTCTAAAAGGAGAAAATGTTCAGTATTTTTTGGAGTATGAGATGCACTCCTCCCCGCAAAAAAGTGTGTGAAAATTGCAGTGCTTCTTATACACCAAATACAGCTGTTTTTGGCCTCTTGAACCCCCCCTCCCACTGCGTCCCATTTTTATAAAAAACAGGTCCATTTTTGCCAAAAAAAATGGGCACATTTTTGACCTCCCAACCCCCCATGTCTTGTTTTCCCTCCCCCCGGCCCCCAGAAGCGCTTTGGAGGCCTCCATAATGTTTTTGGTAAAAACGGGCCACATGGACGATTCTGAAGGCCTACAAAGTGGTCCTGGGGGCCGGGGAGGGGAGAAACAAGACACGTGGAGGCCAAAACCTTTCCCCCCCCCTGTTTTCCTCTTCTAAATCTAGGTGCATCTTATACTCTGAAAAATACGGTAGATTGAGAGCCCATTAGTTAATTTGCACAGCACTATATAAGAAGTATCATTCATATGTCTGGTGATTTAAGTGTTATGGTTCAGATTCAATAGATGTAATGTTGGCCTCTGATTGTCCAATTATAATAGATATTTTTGAGTAGTGCAGCCTGAATAGAGATAAGGTTTTAACAAGTGCAGTTAGATGGGCTGCTTCTCCTTAAGGCAGATAGAACTTTAAAAAATGCAGCTAATCCTTGAGTTACCAAAATTTTTGTCACTAAGCGATGCAGTTGTAAATAAGAAATCAATGCTCTGGCTTAAAAGCAGCAAGAGCACCTAAAATACTTTCTCAAGTACTGCACATCCAGGCAATAGGGGCTTTGGAGATTCTTTTTGTGTTTTTCTCTCTCAGATGCTTTCGAAGATGTTGTCTTTGCTGCTGTGCCTGTGGAATGGGTGGATGCTTGTTTCTGCTACCCAGAATATGTCTACCATCCCTGTGAAACTGTGGGATTGTTTTCCAAAAGGAGGAGCCTCTGAAATCAAGCTGATATGCCGCATGCATGGATTATATGCCAACAGTTCCAATCCCGGAGTGTTCCAGAGCTTGTACATATTCCATGCTGCTTCAGATTCAGTCAGCTGCCATTGGAGAGATTTGGCTAATTGTACTGTCAAGGCCAGTGGAGAAATTGGACATTTTTGTTATGACATGCAAATGGATAGTTCAATTTTTCATATTCCTGTTTCATGCCGACCTTTGCCAACACATTTGGACTTGCACAGAACTGGAAAGAGTGTAACCCAGGACAATTCATGTGACATTGCCCTAATTTCTGCTGCTTTATGGAAATTTGGTGCACCATTGCACCTGAGAACTATTGTTGGATCCCAACATGATAAATTTCTTAAAAATCATTTGCAGCTATCCTTAATTTTACCTTCTGGAAAAAAAATTACCCAAATGATGGTTAATTGGGAATCACATGACTGGGAATTAAAAGGAAGAGACTTAATTAGACATGGACCCCCAGATTGGGTAGTTCCAATTAAAGGAACACATTGTGATCAAAAAGCATCCTCTATTAAATTTAAATTCTATGGTCATATTTCCATAACAGAAAAAAATAGTGAACAAGGGTTGTATCAGCTAGAACTAGGCTTTCAAAACAAAACAATTCTTCAATTTAACCCACTGATCACAGACCTTCTTTCACTGCGCCATATGAGAAATCCAATTATTGGATCTCATGTATTAAAATTAGATCAGCCTGAGCAAATTGTTAAGAACCCACAGACCTCTCTGAAGGAGGTACAGATTAATTTTGAAGGTTTGAATGTATCACAGAAAGTGCCCCAGTGTTCTCCCTTTCTTGATATTAGCCACAGAGGTTGGATAGAATGGATTAAAATGTGGGAAGGAGTACACCATGGAGAAAGAATAAAAAGGGAATTGTTAGATTGGCTGGGTCCCCTGGGGGCAGGAGTTTCTTTTATAGATGCAGCCAACATAGAAGTATTAGCTAATAAACTTTCATATTCCACAAAACAAATAGGAAAACTTGCTGCCCCATTAACCAAATCTTTCTCACAACTCACAAAACAACCACAAGCTATCAGTAAAGTGCTTCCAGTCTGGGAAACAATTTTAGAAAATGATAACATACAGATAGTTTCTGGAATTCAATCTCTCCAAAATAATATTTCATTGGCTTTAGCATGTGAACAGGCCCAGGTAATCAGCCAAAATGTAATCATGGATATGATTCGAGAAGCTAAGGCAGGAAAAATTCCCATGGAGGTAAGCAATTTAATTCGACCAGAACTCACACCAGGTGAAATTGCTTTAGAAGCTTGGTGGAGACTGCTAAATGCATCTTATGACTCTACTCAAAACATACTGCGTTTATTCTTAATAACTGTAGAGGCTGCTCAGATTATTCCTATCTATCCAATAGTGCCCCTGGGATTCCAGATTGACAGAGACTTGGTCATGTATTCCAGAGACACTAATAAATGGGCACACTTGAGGGATGGTGAGTGGCAAAGCGTTAATGTGCAGGGCTGTGTTAAAAAAGAGAATTTAGGCTTTGTATGTGATGATAACAGCTTAGAAGAGCACCATGAATGCTTTTCTCCTCAGCTTATAAATAACTCTCATTGTTCTTTTGATGTAGTCCAAGAAGAAATGTCTACTGTTGTATATACTGGCAAGGGCTGTATTTGTGTTAGAACTCCATGTGAATTGATAATAATTAATAGTGTCATCATCCAGCCTATGCTGCCATATATCAATCGTTGCTTTTGCAATATCAGCGTGATTGTAGGATGTGATTTCCAATTTCATGTACCTGTTTGGACTGTGCAACATATGAAAGCCTATCCCTCTTTATATAAAGAAATATTTCCTATTTCCCTTGGCCTTGGCCTTTCTACTCTTAAAAATCTGCTTTCTCACCCCTCTCTCAAGCAAGAATTACTGAAACTCAGAGATATGGGTGAAAATGCTGCTCTTGAGATTCACCACAACAATCAGGAAATTGCCCAGATTGTAGCAAAGGTTACATCAGCTGGAGACCATGCTTGGTGGGAAGTGCTCCTGGGATGGTCACCAAGTTCAAATGGAGTACTAAATATTGCTCTACACCCTATTGTGATGATTTTAATCTTTCAAGTAGCACTGGTGGTTTGCTTATTGGCATTGGTTGGGTGGATGAAATGGCAAGCAAGTCGATTACATTATCTACAGAAGCAGATAGTTTCTACCAAAACAAAGGTGTGATGGAAATTCTTGTTAGGCCATCTGGCATTAAAAGGGAGATATTGCTGTGTCATGTTTTTTTGAAGGCCATACTTATGTTCTTAGTTTGTTTCTACTTACTAAATGTTCAATTGCTAAATGTCTACTATTTATAGAAAAGAGTATTTGTTTGCAAGGGTTGTGTGCTAGCTTTTTGTTGTTGTTGTTAAGGAAAAGTGTCTTAGTGCCTGAATCTCTTGTGTGAACAAACCAAAAACTCCTTGTGTCCCAATGCAGTCAGGATTGCTATTTACAGATTTATAATTGATAAAAAAAATTATGTTTAAGTCACTGTTCTATTAGTAAATATTTCAATTCAATATTCAGTGCTTTCCTTTTCTGGAAATGGCTTGAACATTTCCACTTTTCTATTTGTCATGGAAAACCTTAATATCCTTCTTGGTAGAGAGATGGTTCTGCTGCTTGAAAGCACCAAAACCCAATATTCCATTTCTTTCTACTTTAGATGATGCTTTAATACAGTCTGAAAAAAATTGACTTAACCCTACCATTGAAGAGCCTTCTTATGCTTATGTTAATTCTCAATGGACACTGCTTGACAGCTTTTAGCTCACTGCAGTTATTCTCTTTTAATATCTTCCTTACTTCATATATATTTTGGTTGTGATTTTATCTATTATTGCTTTTAATAAAAAAATGTTTTGTTCCAGTGTCCACTTTGTTTTAATTCATGAGACTGCAAGGATATCCTATTGAATACTCACAAGTGATCAAGTGACCCTGATGATTAAAATTGATAAGCCCCTTGCTCCTTTTGATTCATATTCAGGCACAGTAAGAGAGGTAATTAACTCCTCATCTTTCTTAGAGGTTAACAAATGTTTTGAGGGCAATAAGCAAATTTAAGGGAAATCTCAGCCACTTAAAGATAATTGGCTGATTTGGGAAATTGGTTGATTTGGCTAACTGTCTTCCTTATTCTTGATGCTGTGATGAAGATGGTTCTAGATATTTTTTAATGCATTCATACTTGGTCCTTTTAAAATATTAGATATCTGAGAAACTTAAGATGGAAAATAGGTTTACATATTTTTGATCGCAATAAAAGCACTCTGGGTATATATTCATAGCTGTGATGGAGTGGCTAGTGAAAGAAAGTACAACTGAAGTTTTCAGATAATAGTGACAAAAATTATATCCATGCGCATGTCTGATTTACTTTGGCCATGTCATGTGTGCAAATTTATTGAAGAAGGCAATGATGCTAGGAATGGTTTGTGGAATAAGAAGGGGAAGCAAAGAACGTGCTGGCTTGATAATATCAAATCTGATACAAAGTTGAACATACAACAATTGAAAGAAGCTATGCTTGATAGAATAGAATGGAGAGCACTTGCCTATAACGTCATCAAGAGTCAGATGATTAAATGGTTAAAACAAGAATAACTTTATCTCACTGTTGACACAGTAGTCTAGTGATAGTCTGGATGCCTTTTGTCATATTAGTTTAATAATATAAATCTAGGTTGTATCATCAAATGCAGAAGTCCTAAAAAAGCAACAGTGACCAGTTTTCTCTTAAGAAAAAAAATCATATTCAGATAAATAGGTTCTGTATTATCTTACTTTATTATACATATTTACTAGGAGTAATTTATCCAGTAATTAACTATTCATCCAGGGTGTTTAACTCTTTGACATAGTGCAGAATTACATGTGATAAAGCTTTGTTTTTAGAATTTTAGAATTGTAATTCGTAACAGTGGCCAGTGTTTTGTGAATGTAATTGGTACCATTTATCAGTAACATGTTTTAGGTGTTGTTTTGTGACCTGATGTCCTTGGGAAGTTTTCCAGAGGTTCTGCCTATCTCTAGCAATAATACTGTTACATAGCAGCATTTCCTGTTTTGCAAGTCTATTCTGCCAATATATGGGTTAATGTGCCAATTAGATACAGTCTGTCATTGGATATGATCTAGGACAGCACTAAGACCATGGTGGCAACTGCTATCATTTCTAAACAGGAAAATAGTGTACATTGTGGAAAAAGTTGTTTTTCCTTCTAGAAATTCAAGTATACAAAGCAGATACCTATTGATAACTTATTTTAAAATGAGTTCCGGGAATAAGTTGCTGATTGATGCTTATGTAAACGCAATAGGTTCCACTGGTGTGGATAAAAATAGGAATACATGCCCTAGAATTGTGCTTGATCTTTGGTGGTTTAGAAACCTGACCTGGGTCTTTCCATATGAGGATTTTTCCCTAGTTTGAAAGCAGCTTCATACCCCAGTGATCTTTTAACTCTGATATTGTTAAGAGTAAAGCCTATTTATTTCTGGTTCAGAGACAACATATAAAAACTACACTAAAACAAATTAAAATTTGTCACTACTTCGACTACTTGATACATGCTTTATAACTTAATATCCTATTCTGAAGATCTTTGAAACACGAACACCTCCAGCACTCTATCTCCGAAAGTCAAAACAATTATTACCATGTTTTTCTTCAGCTACGTGTTCTATAGAGCTTTAGTTGAATTTACAAGAAAGTTAAGAATTTTATGAACGGTTTGCAGCCCCACAGACTCCATTCTGGATTGCAGATAGTATTTTTGGCAAGGTCTCATTTTACTTTTTCAAGACTGCTGTATGCTCATGAGGAGTTACAAGGATCTGCAAAGAATTTACAAAAAATGAATCAATCTTGTCTGCATGTTCTTGTTCCTGCCATTGCAGCAACACTATTGGAGCTGCTGCAAAATAGTTGATATCTGCATTTTTGTTTCTCAATTCATAATAGCATTTTCACAGAAACAGAAGGATTAATGCTTTTGCAGCTGTGTAGGTTCTCTTGTATCCAGATTCCCCCCTCCCCCCAATGGTAAAAAGAGGGCCAGGCAAATGCATATCACATATATTAAAATGTATATGTGGGATAGAATTTCTAATAATTCATTTTTAATGTATGTGGCAAGGATTAAGAATTACGTTACTTCAGAAGCTGTGTAACTCAGAAGCAGGGCATTGACTGAATTCTCTCTCCCCACCAGGGAGCTCTCTCTCTCTCTCTCTCTCTCTCTCTGAATTCTTAAGTCACTGAGAAAGAACATTAATTAGTTAATGGTTTTATGTGTTCTCCATATGTCGAAGTTTATTTCAAATTACGTTTGAGGGATTAGGGAGCAAAAACAAGTCTGACATACTGCATGGAGGTTCTACTTATCAGGCTTCCATTCAGGTTTGTCTAGATTTGTTTTATTGTCTTTTGCAGCTGAACTAGTCAATCTGAATGTACATGAAGTTACAAATAAAAATTTGGGGAATAATGCATCATACAGTAATAGCTTAGCTTTTCAATTGAGATATGTTTTACCTCCAATCTGCAGGAAAACCTTTATCTTCTGTAACTTTTCATCTACAAGTAGGGATTTGTTTTGTTTTGTTTTTGAAGATCACATAATTGTTTGGAGGTTAAATAAATGCATTCTTTTTTTTAACACAACACATTACACATGCTCATCACATGCACATGTCCTCTTCTTAGAAATGTTGATAAAGGTTATTAAAAGGAGAGGAAAGCCGTAAGACTTGTTTGTCCTTCACAAACACATGCACACACACTCATGCTGTCTCTTTTCTTCTTTATTAAATAATCAAGGATTTTCGACTGGATTATTTAAGGGAAGGAAAGCCTAAATTGCCTCCCATTAATTTAAAGAGGGTTGCTGGGAGGAAGGAGAAAGCCACAAGGTTTTATCTTTTCTCCTAACAACCTTGCATACCAATTGCTGATTTTTCCCCCCTGCAGTATAAAAATCATAATGTTGGCCTATTGTATAGAAATTGTAAGGAAATCCTAAATAGTATATAGGCAGTCCTCGACTTAACAATGGTTCATTTAGTGACTGTTCAAAGTTACAAGAGCACTGAAAAAAGTGTCAGATTTCCTATTCGTGTTTTTCTTTCTGAGTTCCTTGTGCAAGATCACAGTTTAGCATTGTTGGTAATTTATTCTTGAGACTAGTTCACTGCAGTTTTCTGAATCCCGGTTTTCACATTATTCCTTATTTATACTCTAGTGCCATAATAATTTTTAGCCATAATAATTGTAGAAATCCACTGCAATGGACTAACTGTTCTGCTGGTCTTTCATAAGCTATGGTTACTATAAATGCTTCTATAAAGATGATAGGAAGAACTACTAGTCAGTTGAAGAACAGCAATAGCTGTTCTTGCTAAAGCAAGAAAAATGCACAATACCTTCCTCTTGACAAGTGCTTATTAAACAAAATTTAGCATTTATTATACATACTTGGATGTTTTTAAAACACATATAGTTTATTGTTTTTAATAGCAGAATTCTAAAAAAATAAGTGAGCATCTTCAAAAATACATTCATTTTTAAATTTTTATCTGTTTATCATATATACATTTATATATTTTCTAAAAAAATAAAAATAAATTATCAAGATAGACAACAGAAGGCCATGAATGCTAGTTCTGTCCTGGCAAGCCACTTCTGAAAATTTTGCCAAGAAAACTAGAGAGTTTTCCAGGAAGTTACTGGAAGTCAACACTTATTCAAAGGCGTAAAAACAAACAAATCTTATTCCAATTATTTTTGTGATGTGTTCACTTTTGCTTCATCTGTTTGTTTTAGTTATTAAAGAAAATACATTATGTACTATAGGTAGGCCAGCTGCATATGTAGAATACTGTTAGAAGCCAAGAAATTCTTAAAAATTCAGCACTTCAGCATTCAGTACGGTATTCAGAAGTTGCTTATCTGGCTGGTACAGCTATTGGAGTAAATCAAACATGTGGCAATCATTTAGGATAAGAACACCTGCAATTTATTTTTTGCTATTGGCACATGAGATAACTATCCTGTTTAATATTATGTGTTCCTTTCTGCTTTAGATTTTACTTTTGTCAGTAACGTTTTAACGGGGGAGAGCTGGGAACATAGCTGAAAGGGAACATTCTCAGCTTTATTGCTCTTAAATTACATCTTGTTCACTAGTCATAATGTTGTAGCTATAGATAAAATTTGCAAAAGCTTGAATGAATCTCCCTGGAGCATTTTAACTGTTGTTATCCCAGTATTGTTAGCTGACAGTAGCAGAAATCTTTCCTAGCCTGCTGACTTTTTAAAATCACTGTTTTAAAATTTCATGTTGTAAACTACTAAAATGCCTTACAGCATAATGTCTGTTTGTGTCTGCTTTATTCTCTGCTTCAGTTGCTTTTTTAATTACTTAAAATTGTTAACAGCTGCTTTCTTATATATTGAGTTAACTGGATGTCTGGTCTTGCATTCATATGAAATAGATAAAGCTTTTAAATGAGTGTTAATTTCACAGGAACAAACCCCTCTGCCATCTTGGGAAATGAGAAGTATTACCCCCATTCATGACTATGGAATTCAGTGTTCCTTTGTGACAATAGCTATATGGGTGCTGTATCCTGTTCCAAAACATCCTGATTAGAGGTAAATCTTTTAGAAAAATGAGAAATAGATATTGTTGATGTGGCAGTAGAGACCTGTATTCAATTTGAATTTGAGTTTGGAATCTTTGACATTTTTACTTTCACAATGGATCACATTTTAGCTACTGTGTCATACTGTACATATAGCTGCATCTGTATTTTTGATGTTGAGAGATGCAATATCCAGTTCAGTCGCTTGTTTGTAGACTTTTAGCCACTCTGTTAGAACAGAATGTTGCCTAGGACCTAGGGCTGTGATGGCGAACCTATGGCAAGGGGTATGCACGCATGCACAATTGCAGAGCCCCAGCTGGTCTTCAGGCCTCCACTGTGTATGCACGCGATTGCAGTAGGAAATCCAGCTGGTCTTCAGAACTATCCCGCACATGCACACATGATTGCTCATGTGTGCTGCCTGCGTGGAGCATGCATGCCTTGCACATGCCAAAGCTGAATGCATGCACAGATGGTGCAATTGCACATGCAGCGCACATGGAGGAGCTGCACACAAGTGCAGATGGCACACGCAAAGCTCATACTTTTTGGCACCAGTAAGTAAAAGGTTTGCCACCACTGCTCTAGGGTATAACATTATGGAGGTACTCAACACTTCATACCCCTTCATAATTATAATATCTATCCTATTGTGAGTCTGTGGCACCATATTATAGTGATTTTATCATGGTTTTACCTTAATATTTTATCTTTTATATTGTATTGCCCACATACTGTATATACACACATACACACAC
>JAEANM010005578.1:7281-19464 GCA_017656035.1 Myanophis thanlyinensis
CTCTCTCATCTTTTAAACCTTGCTTTATGTCTTATATTGTAAATTTATGGAACTCTCCTTTTGGGACATGTTTATTTTATAATTTTGGTTCATGACAATAACAAACTTTAATTGCTTAATATCTGCCATTTTGCCATCTGAACACATTTTATTAATCAGCATTTATTTTTAAGAAACTTATTTTTTTTAATAACTAAATGAAGCCACCAGTTTCTTCCTAAAAGGACACCCAGTTCTCCAGTGTACATGAAACAATGATTGAATTAATTAAGAAAAATAAATGAAAGATACAAGTAGATGATAAACTAGTCTTTTCCTGGCATTTATCCCATATGATTCCCTATAACTAACTTGGTATATTTCAAACTATTTGAATCTAGCTATAATAAATTTTGTAGTAACATTATACTAGTAATAACAAAACACTAAGGAGTTACCTGCTACTGATGTACATAGAAACAGCGTTTTTTCAAAGGCTAGCAAACTAAAGAATATTGGCATGCCTTAGTCAAAGTCCCAACAGAGATTCTGTGAGGGTAGGGAGGGGGCAGATGACAAAATCAGTGATCCTTCCGTGGATGTGTTGTGCAGGGATAGCTGAATAGGCCTAGTATGTCATAGTTTAAGGGACACCAACAGTATCCTTCCAAATCATTCCAAAAATGCAAATCTTTTGTATCTGCAGGAGGTAGCGCTATCTGCTGTTGTGGCCTAAGGATGCCATGTAACAATCAGTTGGTCCTGATGTTGTGACATGGCACATGTGTTGAAAGAGGCATAGTTTGTAGTGCAATTGTGCAACCCTCCTTGCAAGAGTTTGACAAAAGTGCCAGACTCTTCAGAGACTTCTGGACCCAATCAATACTAAATTGTAAAGTCTCCTCTAAGTTACATTTCAGTTCTCATCATTGATGGATGTGCCTACACAGCTTTCTTGACAACAGCACAAAAATTTTGTCAGTGTTTTCTTCCACAGTTTTTTTTAACTTCCAGGTCTAGCCTGTGGTCCTGGGATTAATTGATATTATCTCATACAAGTACAAACCAGGCCCAAATCACTTTTGCTTCCAAAGCAAAATATAGTCAGCCTAGGACTATCACCTACACAGCATTAATTGGCTCCTATTTCAAGCGACCTAAATTAGGCATTCTTCTTTTTCAAAGTGGAGATATTCTTTAGTATTTTGCATGCTCTACTCTTCTATATGTATGTCCATACCTGTTAAAATTAAAATTAACCCACATTTCCATATTGAAGCTGTCTGAAAAAAAGTCTTGCAACATTTACAGAAATCATTCTGATTCTTTGATAGTCATTTAAGTAGTGCTAAAAATTATTTCATAACTCTTCCCATGCGAATATGGTCCCATCTAGTATGATAAAGAGATGGTCATACAACTACTGAGCATCTGGATAGTCAGGCTGTTAATTAGAACATAATGGCAATTAATTTGTTTTGTTATATGACAGTCTATATTTGTACACATGACAAGCTTTGCCTGTTGCAATTTCCATTTGTACACAGCCATTAAATATATAACATCCTTTTCTCTTTACATATTGTCTACTTTTAAATATACCAGTATGTGGTGCCACATTGTTTCAGATTTCAGAAAACAAAAATCTTGGATTGTTTTGCAGTTTATGCACAATTTCCAAATTATTTCAAAACATGATTTTTCACTTTTCCCAATAGCCAGTACTGGGGGAAGGAGTAGAGAATACATCAGTTATAATTATCCTTTGACTAATATTTAATACCATGTTTTTGTTTTACAAAAAAAGAAAAACTCTATGGGATGAGTTTCACCTACTTAGACCTTCAAAAGAAGACATTCAGTCAAGCCATCAGCAATATGGCAGGTATTTTCTAACACCACATGCCAGGAAAGAAGGTCATTGTTGATTGGCTGGCTGATTTAAAGCCTCCTCTTGCTGATTGCCTCTGAAACTATAGGTATGCCTGTATGGAATAATTTATTGTCATTATTGTTATAATACACTGGAAGTCCTCGTGTTAGTGAATGCAGTGGCATAAACATTGCAAAGCAAATATCAGTTTATCGGTTCATTAGAACTCTATTTCACATAAAACCTCTTTGCTTCCACAGCTTTTTTTCCTCCCTGATAATGTCCAGGTCTTGCTATACCTCGTACTGATAGTTTAGAAAAGGTCTTTCGTGCTTGACTTTTTTCTTCAATCAGACTATATAAAAACTCACAATAATTTCCTAAGTTTTTTTATTGCTAGAAAGCTAAGAAATTGTCTATAAAGAGTCAATAAAAAATGTATTCTGCAACTCTATTGTATAATTATGGACATAGACAAGAATGCATATCTTTATCTCATCCTTTCTTCTTCATCATTATTCCTGCACTATGGCAGACTCAGCAAAGGTGTCTCCATTTGGCTCGATCCAGGACATCTTCAGGGACAATGCCCACACATTTCATGTCCTCCTTGATGCCACCCATCAACTGTTTCATGGGTTTGCCATGAGGTTGCTGGCCATCAGGGTCCAGACATATGGCTTTCCCAAATATTGGACATAAAATTGCAGGTTTATCTGAATCTCAACCCCATTCACAGTAATCTTACTGTACGGCTATAGCAACAGAAATTTTTTCTTTCTTACTTTAATGTTTGTTTTTTCAAAGTTCCAATAAAAATAGTTTTTTTTAAAAAAGAAAATGAATGTTTATCTATTTGCTAGGTCAGAGCCATTGTAATGTAGTAGTTAAGATTCTAGACTTTTCAAAGACATGGAAGACAGCTGAGTAACTTGGGCCAATCACTCTCTATCAGCCTTAGACTAGTAAGTAAAACAACATCTATCTACTAATACTCACTGGACTAGTGTAGAGGATAATGGTACATCACCTTCAATAAAGTGCCCTTCATCCTACAGAGGATTGATTTCAGCTGATAATAATGACGTATTTATGCACTCCCCAGATCCCAATAGCTAGGTGGTTTACATTAATCAAAAACTAGTATCCAGTAATGCATATACCACTCATCAAGCCCAAATCATCAAATTACTAGAGCACAAACAATAAATATGATCAGATATGTTATAACTATCATAGATACAGATACACATTTCTTTTCTGTATTAATATTACTGGATAACTCTTTTTATATTATCTGTTTTTGAAATCCTGTTTTTTGCCATTCAGGGAAATCATACTGCATTAATCATTTATTCAAATGGGGATCCTAGAGAAATTATCAAGAAAAATCTTACTTCGGTGTAAGCAGCTGGAATGTAAAATATTTACCTGAAATTATAAAACAGACTTTGCCTCCCTGTCCTGACCCAAAATTAGTTTTGTTGTTATTATCTGATGGTTCATGTAAGGATCTGATTCACAATGAGCTTGTCACATTTTTGTTACTGACAGTTTGAGTGGAAATAGCCAAAAGGTGCAGCATTCTCACCAAGTCATGTTGAACATATTTAAAGAGAGGGGCAAATAGTCCTGTCAGAAAAGTTAATGCATCAATTCAGATCAGCTTTCTGCAACCTGGTGCCCTCCAGATGTTCTGGCATTGCCCAAATTGAGAGTATCTATCTATACATAGGAAAGCTGAAGCAATACATCATAATATATACTACCCAACAATACTAAACAGAGCAGTGATAATGTTTCTTAAGCAGTCTACATCCGTCATCTGTTCATTAGTCATGTTGGAGCTATTGGGACAATCATCCCGTTACTAACAGGCCAGATTAAGTTCACCCGTCAGTTCTTCTATTGTTTAACCACATTGCTCTTGGATTGAAAAGAGCGGATCGTGGCTTGTTTTATTTTTTTAAATCATTCACTTTCCTTTTTGCGTTACTGAATTGTATATTTACAAAGAAGTCCAGGGAACAAGTTGGGTTCAAAATTGCCTTGCTTCTAATTTGTTTATAACACTATGTGCTGTTGCTCCTTATCTCTTACTTGTCGTGCTTATAAATGAAGGAAAATCTTTCTCATGCCTGACAAAGCTAAGCTTTGGTGTAGGGAAGGGGGGCATCCTACTTTGATATTTGCAGTTGAGTTTTGACAAATGCACGGCCTGTGTTTTGGGTGTTAAGGGAAACGTAAAAATATGTCTAGATCTTGTGAATGCTCACGTGGCAATTTGTTGGTTTGATTTTTCAGGTCGTGATTTGGCAAGCACAACCCTCCCTGGATACCCTCCACACGTCCCCCCTGCTGGACAGGGCAGCTACTCTGCTCCAACGCTGACAGGGATGGTGCCCGGTGAGTTTTCATTAAAAAAAAAACAAGTGGAGGGAGGGGGGAGTGTGGGAAATACAAATGAAACCAATGACTTTCAGCCACAAAGCCAAGGATTTCTTTGTGATCCTTTTACCTGCCAGCTGCATCTAGATTTACAAACCTGAAGCAAGGAGAGATGTTAAACACACAAATTAAGTAACTGCCTTTCTCTGACTCTGTAAATTGTATTATGACAATGATGTATATAACTCCTGGAAACTTAGACCTTGACTTCAAGCTGATGGGAGGGAGACTGATTTAAAAGAACTGGTAGAATGGGTACTAAGAGAAGTTATTCAATCAAAATACGTCTGGAAGGAAGCTTCCTGTTGAATACATATGACAAGAAATATGTAAGATTAATTTTGGGATTACTTTTCTCGTTGCATTTTTAGCATGTGAATCATTTAAATTAACTTGGTTATAAACATTTCTCACAATTGTACCTGTGGGTTCTCATACTTGGAAGTGATACACTTAATCAGTACAGGTAGTCCTCAACTTACAACTGTTAAACTTTGTTTAATGATCATTCAAAGTTACAATGCCACTAAAAAAAGTGAGTTATGACTCTGGATAGTGTATAACACAGCTAAAAAACACACAACAAAAATCAATAAAGGTGAATATTTGTAGCTCAGGGCCGAAATTCAGGATCCTTGATGCTCTCTGAGGTTGGTTGTTTTCTTGCAAATGTTTCATTACCCAAACTAAGTAACATCATCAATGCTAGTAAGGAATGCTATTCTGCCAACTAGATTCCTTCACATGTAGCTATTGGGACATGCAGCAAGCCCCCTTCTGATGGATATGGTGGGATGGGCAGATGTAATCATGAAGAGGCGATCCCTCAGATAAGCAGCCCCATGCCATGTAGGTCTGCTTAGAAAAGTGACTCTCTCTTTTTTGTTATTTCAGATTGAAAGGTCAATCTGAGTACTTTGATCTGAAGAAAAGAGAATTTCTAATTCTTTCTGGAGCACTGCCCTTGTTCAGTGCTTGACTTTGAGGACTGCTTCAGTTGTAGTTTTGTTGATCAAAATTCTCCTTCAAACCTGCACAGTCCTAGATTGTACCACTACTAAAAAAAGATATTGTGTTTATCAGACCCTAATATTGAAAGGAGACTGAAAATTGAGCTGAACTTATTCAATTTTATACTAGAAGTAGCCATGTAGATAAAAAGTATACAAAGGAGCAGCCATGTTGATTGATTTGCATGTTTCCCCCAAATTTTTTTTATTTATTATCAGATAATATTCTGATGTAAAAAATGAAAATTGTTTGTATTTTCCTCAACCCCCTTTCTTCCTTCAAACTAGACTATCACCCAAAATAACTTACTGATCCTCTCTTGTCACTTATCATTTGGAGGACCCATTTCAGAAATCTCTTATGAATGCATTGCAGTCTTTTATTATTTGGCTGTGTGTAACAGATAACAGATCAGCTTTATTACACACACATCAGTGTGATATGACTGAATTATTCTGTGCTGACATTTATACAGGGAGAATTCATTTTACCAATTCTCAGACACTCACTTCTAGACATATTGATCTCTTGTAATAATTTTCAAAACATGCAAAAAAAGTGGCTGTAATAAATCTTTTAATAATTAGCCATAAGGGAGGGCTATAATTAATGAACGTAGTAGGGAAAAACTATAAAATGAAGGAAGTGTACAGGAGCAGCTCTGTATCCTCTTCCTCCTTCTCTTGTGCCAATAGTATATACTTTACTGTAGAATCTTGTTCTGAAACGTGGTAGTAAATGGAAAGATATCGAAATGAACACTGTAAGCTTTTCAGTGTGTATAATGTCTGTCAAATATTATGTAGGATTTGTTTCATAAAGATCAGAGGCAGGTATCTTGGAATAAGATATATTATAAGCAGAAAATCGGAACCAAGATCAGTTATGGGTGATATTTGTCATAATCCTCTTTAGTGTTGAAAATGAGAATTGCATTGAATTTATCAAGAAGCCAGTACAATTGAAGAATGTGAAATATGTAGTCACCAGTATGAAATGCATACTCATGAAAACAATGATGAAGGATTACTCATGCTGAGTCCCCAAACCATGCTGTTTTTTTTAAAAATATTGTCATCTAATATAGTATTATCCAACTTTAGAAACTTTAAGACAGGTGGACTTCAACTTCCCAGATGTCTCAGCCAGCCATGCTAGCTGTGGGATTCTGGGAGTTGAAGTCCATCTGTCTTAAAGATGCCATATTTGAGAAACTCTGCTCCAGTATATACCATTGCCTTAGATACAGCCCTTTCCATTCAGAGGCATTATGCTTAAACCTGCTCTTTGAGAAATACATCTAGGAAAGAATACAAAATTTGTAACATGGTCCAGTATATCAATCAGTACAGCAGATGTTTTTAATAGTTAAGCAACCCAAAGTACTTGATTTCAGGACAAATTTCGTGTGTGTGTGTGTGTGTGTATGTGTGTGTTAAACTTGTAGAAATACAACATAAGTCACATTGAAAAGTCACACTGAATTTTTTAAAGAAAAAGTAAGATTCAAATATAATAAAGTTCCTAGATTCAGAAAATCATGTATGATTGTTGAAAATATGATTGTCAAGTTTAAAAGGAGACTTTTGAGTTGGGGGCTTTTCATCTGAAAAGTATTAGCTATTGCTTTTGCATATTATACAGGACCTTTTAGCTTTGACACATTTTCTCTCTGCAAGGCCAATGTGTTGGGGGGAGTGGAGGTTGATAGAACCAGCTCTGAGGCTGTTATCTATTCTGCATTCTTCTCAAATAGTTTCTCATGTGAAAGTTCTCTGAGTTGTGGCCACCTGCGAGGGGAGGGTCGAAAGTGAACATTGGAACTTTCTTTGAAGGGGTTGGTGAGAATATAACATGTGATAATTAGTGGGGTGGAACTTTCAGTTTTACTTGGGTGGAGAAAGCCTGGGAACTTTAGATTCAGGATTTCTCCAGACCGTACCAGTACAATGTCTTCAATAAAATCTTATTACTTGGACTTTCATCTCTTTGGAATTCTGATTGCATTACTGATGTTGTATGGAACCCTGACATTATCCTGATTCTAACAATCCTGATAATGATTATGTGGTCTGCAAACAAGATGACATATCTATTTTTATAGTTTTATAGTTTTCTAGAAGCATCTAATGACTCTTCAGTCTGATTCTTTTCTTCTTATTAGCAACTTTCCATGATGTCTTATTAAGTTGCTAGCTCATGTCATGCTTCCCATGCTGTATTTCCCTATCCTGTACATTCATGGGAACCATCATTGTTTATTTAATGAGTAACAACATGATTATTTTTTAGTTGATTCCCAACACCTTTGTGACCATAGGAAATCTATGAGAAAATTGGGTATGTGTAATTGTGGAAGGTGATGCTAAGGTTGAGTTACACTTATTCACATGATATGAGCTTTTAGATAGCTACAGCCCATTCCAATTTCATAGAATGTTCATAAAATAATTAGACTATGTTTTTGGAATGATTTGGAGCAACGTTGAGTGGTATGTGTGTGTGTGCATGCGGGAGGGGAAGAGGGAGAGGGAGGAAGAGGGAGAGGAGAGGGAGAGGGAGATGTTTGCATAGCAAAGAACTGCTTCTATTTCTTTGGCCTAACATACATGGCACCCTCATGTACAATCTATTAAAGAAATTACAGTAATGTATATTCCATATATTTACCTCTGATTGGAAGCTGGTCTTTTCCTATGTTCATTCAGGAAAAAAAGCCTTATATAGTCAAAAATGATTATGTGGTAAAAGAAATTTAAAACTTTTTTTGCTTCTGTTCTGCCCTGCAATGAAGTTGTGTATTGATCTGTATGGTGATAATCAGGGTTAATTTGTGGATGCCTTGAAGCTAGGGGATAGATTTAGTTAATCTTCGTATCTTTTTCACTCTTAGTATTCTATTCTCTCTGATGTCTATTTTGACAGTGAAACTGTCAAGCCATTTCATGGGTGGATATGTAAAAGCACGAGTTCTATTACAGGTTAACAAGGTTTGAGGATACATTTTTTTTATGGAATCACTGAATATGTCCCACAGAAATGTTCCACATTTTGTATGCTTTTAGTATTTTACTGTGAACACAGAAGGCAAGAATGGTCAAAGAGATTAATTCAATGAACCATAAAGAACAAAGCAATAGATTTGCTTCTGCGCATCAGTTATGCTAGTAGTTCAATCAAAGTACACAGATGGAATAAGTTGTCTTTAAAATATAGGCTGTGTAGAAGAAGTGATAACAAGGATAGAAATGCTACAGATGGTAATATTAGCCACATTATTTGTTTACAGAGAGCCAGGTTGGTGTAGTGGTTAAAGCACCATGCTAAAAACCCAGACACTATGAGTTTTAGTCCTGCCTCAGGCACAAAGCCAGCTAGGTGACATTGGGCCAGTCACTCCCTCTCAGCCCTAGGAAGCAGGCAATGGCAAACCACTTCCCAAAACTTTGTCAATAAATCTGCAAGGATTTGTCCAGGCATTTGCCAGGAATGAAGACTGACCCAAAAACACATATACACACAAAGTTTATAAACTGATGTTAGAAAATCTATTTTCCACAAAGTTTTCTTGTGATCACTGATCTTATGTTACAATACCCTAACAGTAAAAAAACCCAGGCACTTGGAGTCAATCTATGGGGAGTTCTAGATTTGTTTTTCAATCTGCCAAAGAACATGCCACCTGTAAGGGAGTTTTCAAGTCATGTATCTATTCAACCACTTGTTAAATAAATGTGCCTTCCCTCAAATATTGAAGTGCAAAGAGTAACTTGTACCTTAAAAATCCACCATTAACTTCCACATTAGTATATTAGGAAGTTTAGCCATGCATTATCAGCCAATGGTAGCTCCCTGTTTTCACTGGAGAGAAAATTCTTACCATATCCCACTTCTTATGCTGTTTAAGAATTTGATTTCCGTTAAGGAACTATAGAAGAAAATCAGTATATACAGAGTTTAAACTGAGCTTCCTTCTGTTTGGCAAGATGATGCCATTTTTCCTATTCAGGTAAGTAAAGCTTTTGAATGAAACTGCAAGCATACCATCTGCACAACTCAGATTATTTAGGATTTGGAACTCAAGTGTCCCCAGACAGCAACAACAGCAGCTCTTCAATATGTCTGTTTATATTTTTTGGTTTTTTGCAGTTGATCTTCCTTAATCACTATTTTATAGTGGTTTTGGGGAATTATTTTTTTTTGCAAACCACCAAATGAATATACAAAAGTAGATGCAGATTAAAATATGGATTACCCCATTGATGTGTAAGAGGGAATATTAGTAAGGTTTGTGTGGATATGTTTGTGGCAGGAAGATGAAGGGCTATTTTTTAAATTTTACCTGTCATAGTATGCTGGATAGCATGCAATAAACAAGCTCGAGCAGTGATTGGTACAGAAATCTGAAAAAGTCAAAATTATTTGAAAACATTCTGACTTGTTTCAACATGTACTGTGAGAGAAATGATGATAGTCTAGAAATCTCACAGACCAAACAATTGTTTTATCTTCAGAAAGCCCATGGATATTTCAATGCAATGATGATAAATCTTAGAAAATATTCTCCAAAATAGAGGAACTTAACAACCCAATCAGGAAAAGGTTCCTTGAGAAAAAATGGGATTTCTGCTCAAAATTTGGATTTTGTGGCTTTTTTAATGTTTTCCCTCTTTTCAGTACTGAGTTATTGTTTCTTTTTTCTTTTTCCTCCTTCCTAAGTCCAGATCTACATTTTTTCCCACAACAATCTAACTAAGACACAATAAAATAATTCAAATATGATAGCAGAAACAGCATTGCTTGATTATGTCAGCACATTTGTTGCTTCATGATTGCAAAATTTGAAGCAGTGACCGAATGTTCAAGCCATACTGAATTCAAGAGTATTTTGCCTTGCCCCAAAGTAATAATTATTGAGTGGAAGTATGCACTAGCCTGATTCAGTTCAATTTAGCTTTATTATATTTAAAGCTTGGTATAAAGATAAGAAATCTCCCACAAAAGGTACATACATGAAAATTGTCAGTTTTAGAATTATATGAAAACAATGCATAGCTAAATTACCATATTGACTGATTTAACATAGAACAGATTTAAGTGGATGTATATTGTTTGGGTTTCATTTACTGATGTTTTATAAAGCAATGTGCTGCTTCATCCTGACAAGGTGAGGAAAACGATATTGCCCAATGAGACACAGACTGGAGCCCATTAAGCTTGTTCTGTTTGTATATGGGTGTGGTGAATTCACATTTTCACACAGCAGACTTTACCGTTACTTTCAGTCTAGCTTCATCAGACCACATGAGTCAGTGTTTTTTCTATGTGTTATTTTGCTCAAACAAATTACACAAAGCAAAAATAGCTTGCTCCCAACAACATTTGGGCAACTTTCTAAACATCAACCTTGTGTTTTATCTAGGAGGCTTCAAAGTGGAATAAGCTGATATAGTCATTCTTGTTCATATAAACACAGGCTCTGCAGTTCTTATCAATCTTCCTATCCGGTACCCTCTGATTTAGCTCCAAGAATTCCCATGCTAAAAGGAACATGGGAAGTGTGGCCCCAATGTATCTGGTGGACAATGAGACTGTGAGAAGACTACATCAGATAATGTCAGATGATGTCCTCCTAGTTTCTGGAGATATAAAAGCAAAATATCAGATGGGTACAAAGCCTTAGGGACAAGAAAAAGGTACAGGTGAAATTATATTTAGTCATATTTGTTTGTGTCTACGGGTGTGCGTGTGCCTGCTTGAGAGTATTCACATATCTTTTCCTTTCCCTGGAGGCTGAGATGCTGGCCTCATCCCTCATGGTTTGCCTTTCACTTGACTGTCATTCTCATTGTCCTCTTGGGGCTTAACGGAGGGTGACAGGAAAGGATAGACTGTCCGGGATCGTAATGCTGAAAATATAGTCATTAATGGGACTCTGGAAACCCAGATGTCCTTTCTGAACATTGGTAATTTGTTTTTAATGAAAAACCATGCAGTGACCCTGAACAAATGAATTTCCTTTATATGAAGTCTATGTGTGCAATTACCCAACTAAAGGGATCTGAAAATGATGAAATTCAAACTCAAGATTCACTTTTAAAAATACAGTAGATACTGTCGAGTTTTGTGTGAGTTGCTGGGTCAAAAAAACATTCAGAAGGCCACATTAATAAAATGTATAAAGTCGATGCTTTAAGGAAGAACCATGTAGGTCCTTTAGAATGTGGCTTTTATTAGCTGTATTATTATTCTCTTATGAAACTCAGAGATTTCTCTGTAAATCTTAAAAATAGTTCTTGCGTTAAAGCTTTAAATAGAAAGTCACTTTAACCAGAAAGCACATTAAAATTAAAAATGCCTCTTTTCATCATTATTGGTAATGAAAATGTTTGCTAAAAGAAATTATTTGCAGGAATAACTCCATGAATCCGGCAAAGAAACATATAAGAAGTAGTCCTTGATTTACAACATTTCGTTTAGTGACAATAGTTTCTGAAAAGAGTGACTTATGACCGTTTTTCACACTTAGGACTATTGCAGCATCCCTATGGTCACCTGATCAAAATTCAGACTCTTGACAGCTGATAGTTGCAGTATCCTGATGTCACGTGATCCCTTTTTGTGACCTTCTGACAAACAAAGTCAATGGGCAAGCCAGATTCACTTAACAACCGTATCACAGCTTAAGAACTGCAGTGGTTCACTTAACAGTTGTGGCAAGCAATATCATAAAATGGCGCAAAATTAGGAACTTGCCTGAGTTTCAGCAACCCAAATGTGACACTTAGAAACAAAAATTCAATTTTCAATTTCAAATTTATTGGTCACATACACAGTCATACATGGTACGATATGCAGTGAAATGCTTACGC
>JAEANM010005579.1:0-12528 GCA_017656035.1 Myanophis thanlyinensis
TTCTATAAGCATTTCTTGTTGCTTTATATAATTTAGAATCTCAGTTTCTAAAAGTTGACATATAAGACCAATAGATCTTTTTTCCCCTTGTAGATCTCCTTTCTCTTCTTTAAGTAACTCTTCCAAAAGTGGTGCCATTTTTAAACACTTTTAAACAACCCCCAATTGATTTTATTTCGGGTCCTCAAAGTCCTAAAAGTCCAATATCCCAAACTCTGGAAATCACCAAATAATCCAAGCTGTTTCTTCTTACTTCTTTCTTTTACTTTCTCTTTCCAAGGGGGAGGCTCTATTATTTTCAAGTTTCAACTACATGTATCTTAAAAATATTTTATTTCTTTTTGTTTCCAGGTGGTTTCTCCATTGTTCCCAAAGCCATCCTTTCCCCTCCCATCTGCTTTCCTTCTTTTAAAAAAGTTGAAGTATTCAAAAGTCTTTAATTGTCCTTTTGACACTTTATTTCCAGCTTAAAATTGCCTATTTATGTCAAAAGGAATTAGTAACAATTTCTTATTTAAATCGCTTCTTCTTAATATTCAAATCAGTTAATACTATAAATATGGGAGAGAAGAATTTCCCCTTCCCTTCTTTTTCCTGCTTCAAAAAATTTCTTTGGGGATATTATTAATCTTTAAAGTTCAAGTTCCAGGGTATTTTGCATAAATGTTTTCTCTGTTAATCTGGTCAATCAAGCTTTCTCCTTACCAACTGCCTCCTGACAATCTTTTTCAGTCGGATTCTTCTTTGAGGCAGCCATTTCTGACCACTGGTACAACCACCTTAGGGAAAGGGAAATAAAAAGCCAGCCAAGGAGGAAAGTTGCGGCTCTCTTCAACCCCGCTGGCAGATCCTCCTCTTCACCACCTCTGCGGGGTGGCTATAGCCCCAAAGCCAAATGGCTCAGGGTGCTCCGGCAATGAGCATGGGTCGAAACCGCGCACAATCACGGCTTCTGACCTGTCACCGAAGAAGCCCAAACTGGAAATCAGACCTTGGATCTCTTGATGATCCTATCTCAAAACAGTCAGCAACAGAATCCAAAGGGACTAAGTTTGAAACCACTCTAATGATTAAAAAATGAACCCTTTCTATGAATTTCTCCACATTCCAAAGAACTTCTTTCACTCTATTTTCACAATGTATTTATTGAGAAATGTTCAATAAATATTGAATAAATATTTTAAATACTTATCCTAAAATGTAAATAAAAAAAATCATATATTTTAAAAAGTATAGTCTGAAGTAGGACAGGTATAATACTAAAAAAAAAAGAGAAACAGGGCAAAATAAAAATGGTCAAGAATTGCTGTTTCTGTGATATAGTCTGCTTTTCTTTTTGTCATTTCTGTTCTCCAAAGCATAAAACCAACTCAGGAAAAAAAGTTCATGCCTTAAGTTATATTTATATATCATGTTACATAAATCTGTTTATATCAGTATTAATTTAGTATAAAGGAACCTGAAAATGGTCTTTTCACTTATTTGTCAGCAGAAATTAATTGAGCAACAACCACTAATGATAATAATTATCCCGGGTCATCAAAAAGGACTTGATAGGTTGATAAATCCTATGTCAACATCTAACTGATTGTGTGACAAACCCTAATAATTTTAAAATTCCATATTCCAAAACTTTTGAAACATAATATAGTGATATTCTTTGTTTGGAAACCTTTTTCAGATCTTTTTGCTTTTGGGGACCACTAGAGAAGGATTTTTGGAAGTAAGAAGGAAATGTATGAAGAAGTTTATAGCTCCAGAAAATGTTTGAAGAAGGCTAATCTTGATATCTCAGCAGGGATCTGTTCACCTTTAGATCCAGTAGACATATTAGGAATTTAAGTATATATTAGGCTCAGTTTCACAGATTTTGCACTGTATTAGTTGCAAAACATCAGTTTCACAGAAGACAAATTGGTGATATTTCGGTCAGTCCCTTCCTTACCCTCTTTAGAATGCTATTTATCAGCCTGGAATCCTTGACATTTTTTTTCTAAGCAGGTGGATATATATTTCCAAACCAAATTCTTGATTTAGAATTTAGCTCCATGTTTCTGAAGTCTACATAAAATTCTTACAGCAAATTTAAGTACAATATACTTGTATATAAATCGGTTTACTTAAGAATATATCAAAATAAAATAAAAATAGGAAATACATTTAATAGACAGAGATAGTGATTAATATATGTATTAATATTAAAAGCAGTTTTGCACCACCCTTAAGAAATTTTAGCATCTACAAAAGCAACTTATATGAGTTAGTTTATTGTAGGTAGAGGAACTTAAGTTATACTGCATTTCAGCACTTCGCAATTTACTGACCCTAATGGGCAAAGGATTACAGATAGAACATTAGGAATCTGTTTAAGTTTATGCTTTTCTTATTCTGTCTGCTAGTTTTGCATTTGCTAATAAGAAGGTACTTCATTTCTGCCTTTGTCTGCCTTCATAAACCACT
Source organism: Myanophis thanlyinensis (assembly GCA_017656035.1). Lineage (NCBI taxonomy): Eukaryota > Metazoa > Chordata > Lepidosauria > Squamata > Homalopsidae > Myanophis > Myanophis thanlyinensis. Next base: position 2,461 of record JAEANM010005579.1, read on the forward strand.
TGGTCTCTGATGCTAAATAGGATCAGATGTACCTAGCCAAAAACTAGGCTTTGCATAATCTTATATGTTTCTTGTAATGAATCATTTTTCTATTAAAGTTATAAATAGGTACTTCACTACCATGTTTCCCTGAAAATAAGATCCACCCTGAAAATAAGGTCTAGCCTGATTGGGAAGGCTAATATAAGCCCTACCCCAAAAATAAGCTGAGGGGATGGGTGTGGCAGCATAACAAGCAGTAAGCACATGGGAGCCAACGGTGTCTGTCAACAATCGCACCCCACCAACCACTTGGCACAGTACAAATAAGTCTGAGGGTGGAAGCAGAGATAAAAGGGGGAGAGTCTGGTGATCTGGATGTGCTGAGTGGCTGCCTGACTTGTGGGAGGCTCATGAGAGGCTTGTGCAGTGGCATTGGCAGCAGGCAGAGGTGGAGGCATGAGGGAGGGGGGAGGCAAGTGATCACTATGCCCCACATGGGTGCACAGCCATGAGCAAGCCGAGAGATGGTTCAGAGTGGGTGGCACTCTGGGATCGCAATTAGTTCCTTTTCAAAGCATCCCATTTGCAACAGATGAAGCTTTTTCTCCTTCTGGGTGTGTGACGGAACCAGGGGGAGTCAGAGGCATGGGGGGAGGAGGCAGGTGATCCCAATGTGCTTAGCTCCATTTCAAAGCAGACAAAGCTTCAAGTCTCTGTTATTTCTCCATCCCTCTGCCCTGGGAAGCCCTGTATGCCTTTGCAGCTGCAGGCAAGCAGATAGTAGGAGGGAGCAGACGGGCAGCCACAAAATAAAACATTCCCTAAAATAAGACCTAATGGGTCTTTTGGTTAAAAAAAAAGACTTGATCTTATTTTTAGGGAAACAGTAGCAGTTGCTTAGGTTAGATCCCACCTTTAGAATTGTTTTCTTTAATATCCACACATTGCATTAAACCATAATCTGGTTCATATGGGTTTGTCTTAGCATGAAGTGTGAATGCCCACAAATTGTTGCTTATCAACCACATCTTTCATGTTATGGACACTATAGTTTGTTCAGCAAACAAGGACTGAATGTGCAAATTCAGTGACTGCAACAGAATGATTATAGCCAATACTGACACGAACCAGCCAATGTATTGGCTTGTTAACAATAAATCTGGTTTAAATTGACAGGTCAGGCTGCTTGTCTACACAGTTATGCACATTTAACTCTCAGTGAAGTCAGTGAAAATTATGGACATATTGTTCTGACCTTATTGGACACTCTTTAATAGTCTTCTTTACTGAAAATAAACATGAAAAGGGAGCTGAATTTGTATAGAATGTACATGATTAGACTTGCACTTCACTAACAGAAAAATATTCTTCTGGCATGACATTTTTGAGGCCTATCTTATTGTGTTACTGAAAAGTTTTTTTTTTTTAAAATGCACCGTGAACCTAAGTAAGACTGCTCAAAACCCAATAGAAACCACTAAATGACTCAAAGTTTCCATCTAGTTTTGAGTCATCCAATATTAAGTATGGTCATCATTTTATTCTATGGCTATTTTCAAGATTGGTGTGATTGCACTGAAACATTATTTTTTGTTCCTGTTTTGCAGCTGTTTTTTTTCCTTTTCAACTTTCCCCCCATATCTATTATGCTTTCTGGCATCTGTTCCTAGATCTTTTCATTTAATAGTGCGATTGTGCTTCCTCTGGGAACATTTCCATTGTAACTTTACTGATTAAGGTAATTCTTCAACTCTGCCTCTGTGACTATTTAGTACTAAATAAAACTAGAGCTACTACAACTATTGCTCATCATTGGTGCATTAAATGAAATAATGTCAACCTGCAAAATAATATTCTCTGATTCTGGGAAAAGTATAATTCATTCTGATGGCTTCGGTGTTTCAAAATAAAAACTGCACCCATAGAAATGATGTGTATCTTTATTTTCTTAGTAAAAAAATAAGACTGAGATTAATAGATTACATAAATGAGCTCAACTATAAAAGCAATAAAGTTGTATACAGCAACCAAATGGAAATGCTTAATTTCTTAGCAAGAAGAAGAAATAGAAGACAATAGTAATTCTCTCTAGAATTAAACTTACACAATTCCCTGATTTGAAACAATTCTTTGTCTTAATATTATTAATGTTTGAAATGTCTCAAGTGGGAATTTACCAGAAAATAAAATGCATTTCCTTCTGCTCTTAGGTATTACAGTTTCAGCTTGGAAATTAATATATATATATAATAATTACTGACTAAAATTAAGGTTCTTTGATGTAAATATACTCATTATTCATATTGCAGGCCATGTCAAATTTCAATTTCTAAACATTAGGGGTGCTCAAAAGTTATAATGTCCTTTGGGAGTTGTAAAGATATTTTGATTACTTTAATATAATTTAGATATGCTTGGTAAGTAACTGCATAAATGTCATAACTTTTTAACATTTTGTTTATTTCATATAGGTACACTGATTAATTGTAGTCTTTGATACAATAGTCATCCCTTAAAAGAGCCAACTCTCTACTAGCACTTGGGATTCTAGAAATCCCAATGCACTGTGACAGGGTCAGCGTCTGGCTGTAAAACATGTGAGGGACACCAGCAGCTACAGATGAAATGGAAAGATACTGAGGGGCCTTGTGGGAACAGGATTAAAACATGGTTGCATGAGCATAACAGCACTAGACTGGGCATGGAAATGTCAGTGTTTGAGCAAACATCTTGGCATATTCAAAGCCAATCAGAGAAGAAAAAGGAAATGAGTTTCTTTTTCTTTAAAATCATATTGTAGGGCTCTCCATTATTTTGGATTGAATCAGAAATATAAGGAAATAACAACTTTTCTTAGACTTGTGTGGTCATCCTCTAATCTAAAGTCCCCTTTTTTGCAGTTGAATCCACATTACCGGATGATTCTCTTTTAATGTATTCCAAAGATTTAGTCATTTTCACTGTTGATGTTGATTTATTGCAGACTGAAATACTGTACTTGGAATCTCTTTTGACGCCTTTTTAAAATTATATTTGCAGGTGTGAAAAACTTTTTTTGAAGTGGTTTTTTTAATCTATATTTTCGCAATATTTTTTGTGAACATCATTTCAGAACATACAACTGTGTTATCTATTTATAACTTTTAAAAGCTGCTGCCTTTTAGAAGTTGTGCCATCACTTACAGGAAAAATAGGAAAGATGGCATTGTGTATCTGTTTAATGTTATAATGTGTTTGTGAGAGAACAACTTGTATTCTGTGACTATGGTGAGTTATTAGAAATTTGTCTAAATGTCAATCACCCAATGCCTTCAAGAGATATCTGAATTCCAAAGAGCTAATAATCCGTATCAATCCTTCTCCAGCAGATGTCTTCTAAATGTTGAACTTGGGTGGAACACAGTGAGTTATAGTTCCAAAAATTAAGTAGGTATTGGGTTGGGAAGTTTGCCTTGTATTGATGCATATATTATTGGGGATAACACCACAGGTAATCCTCGACTTACAACCCCAATTAGCCCAAATTTATGTTGCTAAGTGAGATATTTGTTAAGTGAGTTTTTCCCCAATTTATGATCTTCCATGGCACAGTTGTTAATTGAATCACTGAATTTGATAAGTTAGTAACCCATTTGTTAAGTGAATCTGTCTTCCCCCATTGCCTCTGTTTATCAGAAGATCACAATGGGTGATCACACATGATCTTGGACCCAGAAAAGGGTCCAAGGAAATAGGAACCAGTTGCCAAATATCTGTATTTTGATCATGTGACCCTGGGATGTGGCAAAGGTCATAACTGTGAAAAACGGTCATAAGTCACTTTTCTCAGTGCTGTTGTAACTTTGAACTGTTACTAAATGAACTATTGTAAGCTGAGGATTACCTCTATTCATAAGCTACAAATTCATAGCTATATTGAGAGGTAGAAACCTTCCCTTTTCTGGCAATATTGCAGATGGGTTTCTGAAAATGTATTTGAAACTATTTTTGTTTTTACAAACATAATTTTTATAATTTAATTGGTGACATTCCACACATTTCAAGGCAGCATCTTATTAATTTTGACAAGCATTTACTAAACCTGGAAAAAACTGGACTATGATAAAGCCTCTCCTTACTACTGGATCCTTTTCAAAACAGGCCAGCAATGAGTAACAATGGATACTTCGTGCATGGAACCGTTGGATAAAATAATAGAATATTGTGTAGGTAAGCATAATGGAAAAAATTTGAAGATGATTGCATAAAAAAAGCATTTAGGAAGATTGTGAAAGAGGGTGATAAATTCTGGTTGTACCTTATCTATTACCTATACTAACTTTTCCTATATTCTATTTTCTATTTTCTGACTCATTATATTGGATCTCCTTTTCTGTTTTTCTTAGTGCAACAAAATAACATAACAATATTTTAAATCTTGTTTTAAATTTTCATTCAGAGATGGTCTCTGTTAAGCAGAGTTGCACAAATCCATCTATTCCCCATCTTAACTAGTCTTTTGCACAGTAACAAGGGCATCCTGGAGAATGGAGGGAAAGGAATGCGAATTTGAAAAGACTACAGTAGGCGAGGGCATATATACTGTTTTATGATTTGTATATTATACAACATATCTACTATCTTATTCCTTTATTCTAAATAAAGATTCAACTGCAGGCAGTACAGCAAACTGTCAAGTACATTTCAGATTGCTTGACAGACTTGGAATACAGGACCACTGACATATCTAAGATACATTTTATAGTATTGCAACTGTTTATTTGCAAAACAACATGTAGATCCAGGAATCCCTTACTATCTTTCCTTAATGTGTTGCTAGAATATATATACAGTTGATGTGTGAGTAATATGGCAAGTCACACGAAGTGATTCCTAAGGTTTGGGAGCCACAGAGTTGAAATACTTGATGCAGTGGCTAATTAACATGGGTTTTCTTGTATTTGAAATTTGCTTTTTCAATTGTATTGCTAGTAATTTCTCATAAGCCTTAACTTTAAAGAAAAACCTTTTCTTTCAGAAACCAGGACTGGCAGGAGAACATTCCATACATTGTAGATAGCATGTAGAAAATGAAAACTTCATTTTCAGCTGTTCTCAAGCCTCCATGTTCAAAGAAAATAGTAAAACTAAATCTTAGGAAGCATTGAGAATGTATCTTACCCAATACCTGTTTTGATGTTTCACTATTTTGTTTTACAGTTATGCAGAATACAATGTTCTTTTCTATGGTTATGCTCACATATTACTGGTTGCTGTAATTCTTGTGAGGTAACTGAATAGAGGACTATTTCTAAATCAATCAACTTTTGATTTGAAGTTCTTTGTTGTGCAAACTATAAAAATAAATGTCCCATTTCTCCACGTTCCCCATTATGATAGGGGGACCCCACTTTGTTAGAGTACTATAATAAATAGCTTTTAAATTATCATCCAATTTGGTTGCTTATTGGAGAAGGGAGAAACTAGAGGCAATTTGGGCCATCAGGTTCGTGGCAAGAATGCTTTCAGGGGTGTCAGCCTTAATTGTGTAATTAAAAACCCAACCCTTTTTTTCATATATTGCATATAAAAAAGCCAATAGGTCATGGCTGCCATTTTGTCTGTTGAATCCCCTTTGTGGATTGTGAGTTGAATTTCAAGTAAATGAAGAATATTCTACTTATGACTTATATTCTGGGTATGGATAAAAGCTGCAACTTGCTAACACCAAAATTACTCCATTTGGAGTAATTTAAATTTGAATTTAAATATAAATTCCTAAAGTATCACTGATATGCAGACTGGGCACATCCAATGAAATAGGAAGGATATTTTTTTTAGGCCAATGTGGCTTATGATCAGGTTACTTGAGAGGCTGCCTTTTCCAAGAGTATCTTACCCATTCAATTCGCTCTAGCACAGGGATGTCAAACTTGCATCATCATGGCAGCATCACGGGATGGACTTTTCCCCCCTTTGCTAAACTGGGCTGGGGGTGGGGCCAGCATGTGATGTAGCTGGTCTGTGGGCCAAGAGTTTCACAGCCATGCTCTAGCAGATTGGGCATGCTAGAGATCCTGCCAGCCAAAGAGAGTTGGTTGGTAGGGACTAGAAGATGGGCCTTTTCTGCAGTTGTCCCTGATCTGTGGAATATTATTCCCTTGGACAATAGAATGGCCCCAACCTGTTGACTTTTTCAAAGACTTTAAAAACCTGGCTGTGTTCCTGACCCTTGGGCACTGAAGCCCAGTCATTGTTTAAGATGGGTGGCTATAGAAATTGAATAAATAAATACTATATGTATTTCAGCATTAGCCTGGATACAATTCGTTCTAGCACAGGGATGTCAAACTTGCATCATCACGGCAGCAGAAATCATAAAGAAGTAACATCATGTATCACCCAGGAAAAAAAAGTGAAAAAGAGAAGCCAGATTCCACTATAGATGGAGACAAAGAAAGAAACAACTTCAGGGAGCTTAATCTTGAACCCCCAGATTACTGAAATTTTCTGGAAAACCATTGGCTTTGTACATTGCTTTAAATCCTACTCCCACAAAATGAGCTAACAATTTCAGCTTCATTCATTCCAATAACATTTTGTCATCATTAGTGATGACATTTGTCTTTTTTTAAAGACAAAAAGTGTTGGCCACTCACAACCCCTGCAAGTTGACTTGCCTTGATCAATATATAAAGGCTTTTTTAGTTGTAACTCAATATTTCCATTTAATTTATATAAAATTTTAACTTATTCAACAATATTTTATAATAATAGAGAAAATCATATTATTTATGCAAGTAATAGAAGTCTGATGTTTTTAAGATGACAACATGTGTTCATTTGACAACTGTTTACAACTTTAAACAGGAAAAAAAGTTTTTGTTTGTTTGTTTTGCAGTTTGCCATATGATACTCAAAATTCAGAAATCTGTAATGTCACTGAATACTATTACAGCTATATGGTCATATCACAAAACGTATCATAATCATTACTGATCATATAACAAACATAATTACTATGGCCAAGCAAATGGTTACAGCTCTAGGAACAGCAGGAAACATCAGAGAATAATGGGCAGCTGCATGCTGTCGGCAAGCCAAGTCTATATACAAGAACAGCCATTTCGTTTATTTGAATTGCTTCAGAGAACATCCAAAGATGTTCAGATAAAGAACAGTGATGTTTACATGTGTTGCAATAGCACAAACCTGCCTGGGAGATATACAGTGAAGCTGGGTAAATGAGCATTGGGTAACTAAACTTTGGATAATAAAAACTGTCATAAATTTGCAATATGTCTGTTCCCAGTGCAAATCTATGGGTCCATAGGTATCTATATTATATCCAGGCCTTTAAAATCTGCAGCTGTTTTTAAAGCAAAGCTAAATTATAAGAGACTAAGAAAAATACAGCTACAATCCCCCGTCTCAAAAATAATGCAGTACATTTTATTTTTCAGATTGACCTTTATAGATTGTTGAGCCCAGAGCTGTGCAGACTTACCATCACTGTTTTTTCACTTCACTGTTCCATTACTTAGACCAATGGAAACTTTAGATAAATGTACAGCATCATCTCTGCTGACACAATACCATATTTCATTTCAAGACTAGAGTGAATGTTCAAATGTTGAATAAATATGTAGGCAACAAGGCACAAATCAAAGATAAGATTCATCAGTGTTTCATTTCTTAAAATAAAACACCAATGTTAAATAATTGCTAATGAAGTCAAACTGAAATTAGAAACAAATTATTTCTGCCATTCTATTAGAGCAATCAGAATCTTTCAGCGGATATAATAATAATAAACTTATATAATTTTTCTAAATATTCCAAATGGCTTATGTTCAAGATCTAAATAATTACTATGATAAATGTGAGGTAGTCAAGTAACTCTCTATATTCAGGAAAGAATTGGGAATAAAATACAATACATGTAATCTTTGATTTATGACCACAATTGGGATCAGAATTTCCATTGCTAAGCAAGGCCATTGTTAGTGGCCCACACTCAGTTTTATGACCTTTTTGCCATAGTAATTCACAGCAGCTGTTAAGCAAATCCTGCTTCCTCTTTGGAAGTGAAGATTAAGTACATTAATGGAAATTGCAACCATCTTAAATACATGCTGGTTACCAAGCACCCAAACTTTGACCACATGACCATGATGGTCATAGTTCAAAGACTGTTTATAAATCTATATTGTAACTTTAAACAGTTGCTAAATGAATTATTGTAAGTTGGGACTACCTATACTGAAGAGAACCTAGTGAGTTCATGACAGATGGAAAAATTAGTTGAAGAACTTTAGTTCTCTTTCTTTTTTTCAGATATTAACCTGAACTGACAAAGCTATAAGATATATATTCTCTTGTACTTTTCTTATGCTCCTATAATTCACTAGAAAGCAGGGTGGCTTAAAGTAGAGTGGTCTGTATGTGCTAATTTCAATTGCTATTATATATAGCTTTAAAAACAAAGATAAAAACTAATATAAATTAACATAAAGTAAAGAAGAAAAAAGAATAAATGAGTTAAGAAAGAAAGAAATGGTTAAAGAAAAATAGAAAAGAAAAAAGATACAAAGAAGTGATTTTCGAACTTTATGGTAATTGTAAGTACAATTATAAATGTACTTCTTTTTTCTAAAATAACATGTTGGCTTCCATCCTTCTATGTCTGTTCTATCTAATCACCATAACCGTAAATCATTAGTTCATTTTTTTCTATTTTACTCAAATATTATAAAGATTCTAGTCTACCTTAAATATAAATATTGTCCTTTCGCTATTGAAACAAGTTAATACTATTAACTAGTTACTAATACTAATAGCAAATACTATTATTTTCACCAGCTTCACCATTCTTCATTTGTAGCCAAATTTTTCCATTTTGCTGATGTTATCTCATGCAAAAATGAAAATACTTTTCCAAGTATTGTCATTCAATCCCAAAAGGATAATTTCTGGTCTGAACTGAATATTAATATTTAAAATTCTCTGAATCTGTGTATGTATCTGAATCCAAAATTTTCTAGCTTTTCAAAATGCTCATCAAACATGATAAAACAAGCCTTGTCCATGTTTCTATTATTAATTTTTTGTTTTTATATATTCTAGACAATTTGTCCGGTGACATATATCAATGGTACATCTTTTAAATAAAAAAAAAATCTCTTTAAGTGTATAAGTATAAATCTCAACCACTTTAACCATGTTTTCCCAGTATTTGATCTATATATTATATTCAAAATTTTAGCCAACTTTAACATACATTCTTTGATTTGTTCTTCTGTTGTTTCAAATTTCAATAAAAGCTTAGCAATTTTCATCATTTGTACACAATTCTATTTCAAACTTAGTCTTACAATGCTCAATACAATACATTTTGTCTACTTTAAATCTTTCTAATAACTGTATATAAGAAAACCATTGACAATAGTATCCTTCTGCCACCAGTTCTTCTCCTGATTTTATTTTCATTCCCCTTGATGAAATTCTAATATCATGATATATTACCATGTTGTGTTTGCCTATTTTTTCTCATCTATGAAATGCTTTTTGTTCTGAAAACCATAAAGGAGGTTTGGACACAACCTGGATTTGTATCTATTTAATTTTCTCAATGCATGAGAGTAAAACGCACAGATATTATTTTTCTGTGGCTGGGTCTCCACTTTTGAATAGGAAATTTTCAGAAATTTTATCTTACCCTACATTGTTAGTTTCTGCAGATTTCTAGAAACAATACTTTTTGTGAGAGCTTCCAAGATACTATTTGAAGTTGACATGATCAGTTACAGACTTGTATGCATTAAGATTGCATTTGTTTATTTCCTCTCTTCTGTTTTTTACCATGGACATTTTATTATTTTGTTGAGATTGTTGCTGTAAACCACCAAGATTTATCTCTGTGATTTAGGTGGATGTAAATCCAATAAATAACTATGCAAATGTAAACAGTGTTATTAAATTGAAAAATTGCTATGATTTTGAATTGCATTATAGTGAAGAAAAGCATGTTCTGGTGGTTTGTGTAGTTACTTAAGCCACCATTCAGGTGCTAGCTGTTGATATATAATGTGTGTGTGTGTGTGTGTG
>JAEANM010005580.1:5804-19461 GCA_017656035.1 Myanophis thanlyinensis
GTAATATCTATCCATTGTTCCACCACAAGTAGTCTTAAAAATATCCATTAATTTTCATGACAACATATGTTCAATAGCTGAACATCCTATCTATAGGTTATGAAAATAATTCTGTTGGACTACCAATTATTTTTAAGGCTTAGTCAAGTAAATGTTTGAAGTGTACTTTCAATTACACAATATGAAAGAGATCTGAAATTTGGTAGAAAGGGGAAGCTACCTATACATCTATTAAAAGTCTGGAATTCTTGAAAGGCTCTTTTTAAGTTAGGTCAAATGGTTATTTAGCATGATGATTGAGACTGAAAGGATACTGGTTGGACTTCAGCCCACAAATTGTCACTTCTTGATTGAAGTGAGATTTTAATCTGGGGCTTTCCAGATAGTTGTCTTAGGTATTCTACAACAGAGGTTTATGTTCAATATGTGAATTTTTAACAGGCGTGACATTCGCCTTTCTGAATTCCTTGTAGTCCTGAGCGATTCGAGTAGCAATCCAGAAAAGGTGTATCAAACTATTGTAGGACAAAGCCCTTTAAAATTATATTTGTCTTGTAATGCAGCAGATTGGCAGTTGCTAGATTCAGTCTCTCTGATGCACTGATACTGAGCTCAAAAGAGAAGTGTGCAGTAAGCTCAAGGGGTTTTCCTCCAAGACATGTTTTGATGTATCTTCTATCTTGTAGATTGGAGATTTTCTTGAGGGTGTAAAGAGGCCTTTAAACCCACAGGAAATCATTTAGGCAAAAATATTCCAAGCCACATCCTGCATTGCACCTGCTTTCTGGAGTTTAACTTAGCAGCAACAGGCCTAAACGGTATCGATAGGTAAGCTAGCTACTTTGCTACATGCCGAAGAATATAGCTGTCCTTAACTTATGACCACAACGGAGCCCAAAATTCATGTTGCTAAGTGAGACAGTTGTTAAGTGAAATTTTGCCCCATTGTGCTACCTTTCTTGCCACAGTTGTTAAGTGAATCACTGCAGCTGTTAATTTAGTAACACGGTTGTTAAGAAAATCTGGCTTCCCTCATTTACTTTTCAGAAGGTCACAAAAGAGGGGCACTGCAACTGTCACAAGTATGAGTTGTTTGCCGAGTGTCTGAATTTGGATCACATGACCATGGGGATGCTCAATGTATGAAAAACGGTCTTAAGTCACTTTTTTCAGTGAAGTTGTAACTTTGAAGGGTCACTTAATGAACTGTTGTAGGTTGAGGACTATCTTTATCCTACCTGAACAACTGGTGAATAAGCCTCAGGATATTTTCCCAAAAATAAAGACCTATCTGAAAATAAGCCCTAGATTGGTTTTATTTATGTGCCCAATATAAGACCTACCCCCAAAATAACCCCTAATTAAGACTCTGCCCACCTCATCTTACTGCTTGGTTGTATGAGGTGGGGAGAGGCACATGCATAAATATTAAATTAGGGTGGGGGGGTGAAGCTTCTCCACGCATAACATACTCGCTTACCTCCCATACCCTAACAGCTATTGTGCCACTGACTGATTTCTTCTGCAGTCTCTTGTGGCCACTTGCAGCTGGATGCCACATGGTGCATCGCACCAGTGCCACCACTCATGCAATGTTAGTCTCCTGCCATGAGCAGCACCATGGCTGCACGGTGCATGGGGCAGCTCCAGCTCCCACCCCTCAACATTTTCATACATTGAGCATCTCCCTGGACAGGGAAACATGGTATTTAAATTTACTTAAATATGATTTCAAGAAGAAAAGATGCCATCATATAGACAGGCATGCTATTTTAATTCCTGATGTGTATGAATCTATTAAATGAAGCAGTGGAATAATTAGAGATATGTCTTAAGGCAGTTGTGCAGAGTTTCCTCTTTAAAAAGCAAAGGCTGGATAAAAGAGAACAGTGAGAATAAGAGAGAGGAAGAGATGAATAGGAACAATAGGAAGAAAGGAGAATTGAAAGAGCAGGAAACATGAAAGCCTCATGAAGATACCTTATTCAGAGTTCCTTTATCCTAGGAATGAGGATAAGATTTTGGGTAAGTAGCATAAAGATTACTCTGCTAAATCAAAGGGGTGTCAATTGTCATTGTGTTTTTTCCTCTTCGCTAACCCGGGAATAGGCGTGGCCAGCACGTGACGCATCTGGGCTGTGGACTGTGAGTTTGACACCTCTGCTATAACTGATGGAAGAGATGTAGCTGAAATTCTAAACCAGAGTTAAGAGGTTACACCATTCAGTAAGAGAAATAATAAATGGAAACTTAATTCAGTCACTTAGGGTTTTGTTGCTTAGGGTTTCTGGATGGAAGTATACATTCTATTTGGGAGAGATTTGCACTTTTTCTGAAAAACTAAAAAGTTTGAGTTTTTGTTTGACTTACATAAACTTTATGTCTTAGAATGGTCTAAAATTATTGTCAGCTAGGTCCTCTCCTATCCTGTGAAAATGAATCTAGTTTCAATCAATCCTGCACTTGTTACATAGAGTTTAGATTATTCTAATATTCTACACAGAGGTGGTTTAAAGTATAACAAGAATATCCAGCTGATTCAAACGGCAGCTAAACTGCAGGTAGAAGCAAGGTGATCATATTTCAGATATATCCTACACCAATTATAGTGGTCAGCTGATTGTTCATTTCCAATCTAAATAAAAGGACTTCGGTCAATTTTAAATTCCTAGAATAATTTATTCTTTTGTAACCCAACTAAGCTTGGAGACTTAGTTATGGCATCTCCAAGTAAATCTTCCAGTTCTTTTCTTTTCCTATTTTTAGGTTTAAGAAAAAAAGAGATTTTGTCCCAGAGGATTACATGATTGACTCATACATACAAACTCATTCTTTAGATTTAAAAAAACCCAAAACTGTAAGTATTGTCTTCAGCCAATTTATAAGCTATTTTGTTTTAAAAAATAAAATGTGAGATATAAAAAAAATTATAGAGAGTAATAACTTTAGTTATAGGACCATTAGTGGTTGAATTCATTTTTTTAACTACCGGTTCTGTGGGCGTGGCTTGTGGGGCGTGGCTTGTGGGACGTGGCTGGGGATCATGTGACTGGGTGGGCAGTTTCTGTAAGCAGGGCAATAAAGATTAGGCTAGAAACAACACCGGAATGTTTTTTCCTACCTTCCTTACAGGATTAACTCTTTAAAGTGAGGAAAAAAACAAAAGGAGATTTCTTCTAACAACCGGTTCTCCAAACTGCTTAGAAAATTTACTACTACTAGCAAACCTGCTAAAACCTGCTGAATTTCACCTCTGAGGACCATGCTTCTTCAAAGGAAGTTAAAAAAGAAGTGCACACACACATTTCAAAGCCAACTGAATCTTTTCTGTCAGATTAAAATTTTGAAAATGAGGACTTTCTGAAGACAGTTTTGCAATTAGGGTTAGTTGTAGTACTGAATGGATTGGCAAATTTTTAGAATAAGAAGCATTCTTACGGTATGAATCTTGTATTTAAATGTCAAGGTTATGATTCTATTGCATGAATCACTACACTTTTCCTTATACCATGTAAACCATTCAGGAAGAATACCAAAGTGACTGGCTATTTTATTGTGTAAGAAACATTGAACGTTGATGGATTTTCTGATCTTATGACAAACACACACATATGCACACATGTACTAGCACACATAGTGCCAGTTCTGTGAACATTTTCGCTCTGTACTTTCCCGGTTTGTCATGGCCATAAACTTCCTGTAGAGTAGACAGTCAGCTGGTGCTGAATTACTTACTAAAGCAGACAGAGGAACCAATGATAGAAATTATCCTAGAAGCGGGATGTGGGGGAGGGCATATTTTCCTTTTTGCCCCATTCATAAAATGTCATTTTAAAAAACTTCAATGAACTGGTACTGCAGATCTTCATAATAAGAACAAAACAGAAAGTAGTTCAACACATTTTAAGAATACCAAGAATTTTTAATTCAGGACATTTTAATGAATGAATGCTTCATGCTGCTATTACCACCGCCTTCAAAACCATCTTAGTAAAATAATGTACGCTGGACATTGGCCAGAGAGATATGCTATTAAGAAATATCCTGAAAGGTAACAATAGTTTTTAGCAAATAGCTATGTGTTGGAATAACTCATGGTGCAATACTATTGCAAGGATATAATAACTGTGAGTAAAATACTTTACTAAAGACTCTGGGGCAAGCTAGCCATATTCAGAGAAATTCTATCACATTTTTTAAAAATTGTTGGTTGCTGCCAACAGTTTTGACATTGAAATGAATGAGATACACAGGACTAACTAACTGTACCAATAATAAAGTTCTTTAGCCGCCCTAGAAGATATAGATTTTGATACCAAATGTCTTCCATACTTTTTTTCTGCATCAGAAATGGAAATGCTATATTTTCTGCATCAGAAATGGAAATGCTATTTTAGATAGTTTTCAATAACTAGGTTTAAAAAAGTCTTACAATAAGATTGCTTCATACCCTAAGAATCATGACAGCTAATCTTGTCCCTGTGCCACTGATTATGTACAATCAAGTTGATGTTGACTTTTATAACCGCAGACATTTTTTTCATTTTGTTGGATGAAAAAAGGGATGAAAATTAAATATAAAGACTAAATTAATGATAATGGAACCAGCCTTAAAATGATAATAAAGATACTGAAATGTTTGACTTTTTTTTTTACATTCTTTGAAATAGTTACATCTGTTCATTGACATTCTTTAGCATACAAATTTGAGATTGGGACCTTCATCTGAGTTTGGAAAGCTTTTGGAAAACTTTGCTTGTTTTTCCAGATTTGTCTCTTCTAACCACTTTCAAAAATTTTTGTTAATTTTTTTTCCTGAGACCTTTGTATTCCTCTACTCTACTCTCCTTGCCAATTTCCACTGTTCATCCTGATATCTACTTTCCTTTCTTTTTATATTATTTGGTAGTTTGTTTTTCCACATTCATCTTTTAACAAATTCTTTGTTTCAATACCACTGTTCCTCTGGTATCCTATCAATGAGATTCAGGACTTTAAAATGATTACTGATGAAAATGATGGACATATGTTTACTATCATATCATGGAATCTGGTTTTCTTCTGCTTTATCTTGGTTTGAAATTATATATACCATATTTTTCAGTGTATAAAATGCACCGAAGTATAAGATGCACCTTTTTGGCCTCTGCACGTCTTGTTTTCCCTCTCCCCAGCCCCCAGAGGTATATTGCAGGCTTCCAGAAGCCTCTGCACAGCTAGTTTTCACCAAAAAATTGCCCGTTTTTCATCTATTTTTGGGCAAAAACGAGCCGCGCAGAGGCTTCTGGAGGCCTGCAAAATGCCTCTGGGGGCTGGGGAGAGGAAATACAAGAAATGGGGGTGGGGGTTTAAAAACAGCCTGGGTTTTTTTGCCTGTTTTTCACCCATTTTTTGGCCTCCCAACCTCTCCGCGCATCTTCTATTCCCTCTCCTCAGCCCCCAGAGGCATTTTGCAGGCCTCCAGAAGCTGCTGCATGGCTCATTTTTTGCCAAAAAATGGACTGTTTTTGGTGAAAACAGGACACGCAGGTGGGGGCTCGGGAGTCCAAAAATGGCTGTATTTGGTGTATAAGATGCACCACAATTTTTACCTACTTTTAGAAGGGGGAATGCATCTTATACACTGAAAAGTACAGTAAGTGGTTCATACTGTCTTCCACAATCAAACTCTGGCCATGTCTTTGCTGTTACTACTGACCTCTTTCACCTCCTTTTACCTATCATATAGTCACCTTAATTCTTTGTACTCTAGCTCTTCATAAATATAAGTGTAATTCTGGTTGTTTGAAGATGATATTAGCAAAGAGGAAATAATTGCTTTGGCAGAAATTGATAACTCATTATCGTACTTTGATCTAGTTTCCTAGGCCATGAGATCCTACTGCACAATTTTCTTCCTTAATATTTCCAATCTCCAATCACAACAGCACATCTGGCTTATATGCTTTATCGATTTCAGATTGAACTTGACCATAAAACTAACTTATGAGCTTCTGCTTCTTCTGCATCATTGGCTAAAGCATAAATTTGGTTTACTGTCAGGGTTGTCCATGAAATCTAATTAAAATTATTTGCTCTCTAATTGCATTGTACCTAATCGTACCTTGTCTTTACTATATTCTTCCTGGATAGTCCATTAAAGTATGTATAATGTGTTGTTCAGACGACAAAGTAATTAAAAAACTAGGGAAAGTGTCTGTTACCATGTTGTTGTTAGAAATGATATATTTTTATGATGGGACTGTGTAATTTAATATATTAAACTTAGTGTAATATAACATACACTCCCCAGTTTTTCACAATATGCCCATGCACTTGGAAATTACATTAGAAATGGGTGATAATATAGTAAACCAGACCATTTAGCAACATGTGAAAATGAATAAGTTATGTTAATTTTAAGGAAAAGTTCAGAGTCAGACACTTCATATTGCCATACCACCTCCTCCAGATCAACAAACAGCCCACCTAAGCCTTCTCCAGTTATTTTTAAAATGCCTCTGAAACCACACATAATTCAGCCCACTCAAAACCTTGGTGCTTAACCTGGGGGAAAACCAGCACCAACCACCTCATTCCTCTCAAAGAACCTCCAGTGTGTTTTCCCACCTCACCCCTCTCATATAATTTCTGATACTCCCACCTCATTGTGACCCATCTCCTCGGGAGGAGGGGAAATTCCATCCCAGCTAATGACACATAATAATGTTTTGCACTTCAATAGGAGCGGTGTTTACCTTTCACATGGAGAAGTTGCTATGGCAGGCTCAGGTTAGGGAGGTGGGGAAACTAAAGGGTTTTAAATACCAAGGTGAAAATCCATGTACAGAGATATGCACAATAACATGAGTACTGAAAAATGTCAACGCTCTGTCCTAATCATAACAGAAGAGGATCTAACGCATGATTTCCCCAATTGTGAGGTGTACCACCATTGGGGCCAGAGTGTGAAGAGATATGAAAATCCTTTTAGTTGCACATTGTTAATAGTAAATCCACTTGTTCTGACCCAGCTCCCCACATGACAAACCCTCTCAAGTGAACTCAAAAGATGCCTTTATTAGGAGTGCCGGCAGCCCTGGCAAAATCTTTCTCTTTCAGGCTAACAAGTCAAGATAAATAGTTGTCTGCCATATCTATTCACCTCCCCCCCCCCTGCTTTTTATCGCCAGAGTTATGGTGAAGGTTTGCTAGCAGTGGTGGCTCTTCCTCCCCCAGGATCGCCCCACGGCTTTCCACCGCTCTCCTCTGCCTTCTGCACAGCTGCACATCAGTTATTGGACCCAGCAGTTCCTCCTCTTCTTCATCAACCACCTCCAGACCACTCTCCATCTGAAGACTGATGGACGGCTCAGTCTGTGTTGTTTTCATTGTTCATTTGTGTCCATTTTGGTTTTTACGATTTTTAAGGGAGGTTTGTACATTAAGATAACACTAAACAGAGGCATAATGGCAAAAAGTTTAGGAACTCTTGGTCTAAAGCAATGATGGCAAGCCTTTTACAGACCGAGTGCCCAAACCGCAAGTCTCTCTTTCTGTCTTTGTTGCGTGCTTGTGTGCATGCGTGTGGGGCAGAGAGCTGAAGACCAGCTGGCTGGTGGGGAGGCAGGGCATCACAACACTAGCAGCTCTATAGGAGGTGAGATGTTTTTCTTTCATGAGAAGTTAGAATTGATTGACTGAACTTTTTTTTAATGCCACAGACTTCTGTTTCTCTGAAAACGATGGTGAGAAACACAATGGAGAAATGTGGTGGAGTTGAGTTGGATTGACAACGTGCATGCCCATAGAGAGGGCTCTGAGTGCCACCTCTGGCATGCGTGCCATAGGTTCGCCACCACTGGTCTAAAGGATAAACTGAAAGAGATAAAACTATTAGAAACATAAAGAAATTTATGAAGAAAAACTTCTAAAGAAGGTCATAGCAACAAGACAATTAAGAAAATGTTCTCTTGTTCAGTGTTTGATTTTTTAAAAAATAAGATCAGCTCTATGCAATCCATTCAAAGTTATATTTAATCCAATTTGGTTTCAGTCAGAAAGTGAAGCACACTCTTAAATCTCTCCCACTGAATCCAGTTGCACTGAAAAGCGACTTTGGCAGCATTGCACTTTTTATTCCTTAACCCTAAAGGGGATGTACTAGTGATTAAAGCTATGTCTAGACATCTTCTCCTTCTCTTCTGAATTTACCTTCACTTTCTAGTGCAAGATAAAATCCAGAGAAATTCCTCTTCACCATCACAAAAACTTAGAAAATCCTGTCCTGTTTATACCAGAATATAGGTCACATCAGAATATATTTATATTTCTGTGCTTTTCAACCTCCCATATCAGCCTCTCTTCCATCTCTGCTCCCTCACACCGGCATGATTATAAAAGCATTTTGTTGCATTAAATCGTGTCTCCAGATGTCTTTGAGTTGGGTTTTATAACTGAATTGCAAAAGCCAGAAATACTGTTATTGCAAACGGACGTCACTACAATAGAATCCTAGAATTTTGGGAGTATGAAAAAAAACAATGTTTTTCAAGGCATAAAACCATGAAGCAAAATGTTTGGGCCTTAAGAGAATGTATTATAAGAAAAGCTTCACACAGGTGCCAGAGTTCCTCCTCGTATCCTCTGCAGCATTTTCATATTCTCCCAGCTGCCCTCCCTCCACCTGGCCAATAGGAATTTGCCAGCTAGTGGTACCCTGCCATTGGGCCCATTCTTTCTTTGGTGGGTTTGCTTTCCACAGGTCTGAAAAAGGAACAACCCAAAACCAAGAAGGGGAACAGTCATCACTCAAAACAACCAAACACAGGAGGGAGGCGCTCGAAGGCTTCAGGAATGGGAAGGAACACAAAACCATCTGTTTCTCAGCCTCAGAGGAAATGGTGCAAAACTATTCTTACAGCATTTCCTCTGGAAGAGAACCTAAACGGAACACGAATCAGCTCAGTTTGTAAATCCAAGCCCACAACTTTGTGGGGGACCAGAGGGGCCAGACACAGATCTTGGCCAAGCAAAGCAATTGGGCATATGGGAGGAATTCTTACTGTTCTAGGTGTGCTTTTGTGAGGGCCTTGGATTAAGGGAGAGATCCTTGCAGAATAAAGTGAAGTGGCTATTGTCAGAAGAGTAGTTTGGGATTCCAACTTGAGCCAGGGCTGTGTAAATAAAATGAGATCCAGATAGCTGTGAGGAAAGAAGAAATGTTTATTCCTAGAAGCAAAACAAGTTGTATTTAGGGGCAGGCTGAAGAAAAATGGGGTACAGCAGCTGATTTTTTTATAGGGGAAGCTTGCTTATTCTAGGATGACATTTGAGGTATGTGTGTGTTTATTCTTGTGAACCGACAGCTCCTCTGGGAGACCTAATTTAATCAACTCTGTGTTTGCAGACCTTATCCTTTGATATGTGGAGTAGTCTGTGTAACTTATATGAGGAAGTTTGCTAATTTTAGTTGATTAGTTTCAGCTTGACTGTTAATTATCTAGTGGAGACACTGATTCTCAGACAATTGTGGATTCTGTTTGTTTATTTATTTATTTATTTCTTAGATTTATATTGCCGCCTATTCTCCCATGGCAATTCAAGGCAGCTTACAAATATAAACCACATTAGAACAATAAAACTAATGGTAGAAACATATAAATTAATATAATAAAATCACTGTAATACAATAAAATCAGCTCTGCCCACCCCCCACCCTGGCAATAGCAGATCACACGAGCCATTTAATGGGCTCCATTCCATTCTGGGTTCCCCATGCCCACTGGCAGAACCAGTTCTTCAATGCCTTCTGGAAGAGTATTAGAGTAGGGGCCATTCTCATCTCTGGGGGAATGATGTTCCAGAGAGAGGGAGCCACCACAGAAAAGGCCCTTCTTCTGCATCCCACAAGATGTATCGCCCTCAGGGATGGGACCCGTAACATTCCCTGCCCCTCTGCTCTGATGGGTCGGGAAGATGTAACCGACAAGAGACGGTCCCTTAGACCCTGCTAATATTTTAAGGGGAAGATGGAAACAATATAAAGAATAAAATATATTTGGATATAAAACTTTTCACGCCATGCTGTTATAATCTTTTCAACCATGTGTCCAAATGGTGGCTTATCTTTCTAAGGCATTTTAATTTCTTCACTTTGTAAAACATTGCTGTCCTCAAGAGAATGCCCTCATACATCTATATGAATGAGTCTGCTGTGCTGCTTGGAGTAGCTTCAAATTGGTTGAGAGGCAATGTTTGTATTGCAGATATGGGCAACATGGGTCCTTCCACAGCCAGTCCCCAACAACGCTAGCCAATATAGCAAAAGGTGAGGAATGGGGAGAGTCAAAGTTGAACAATATTTAAAAGAATTCCCATTGCCCATCCTGGTTTCCTTGTGTTTCTTCTTCTTCACTCACTCTGATACCCAATCCTCTTTGCCTCCCCCAAAATACATAGCAGATTATAAAATCTGCATGTCTCAGCATGCCTTTTTATTCTTGTGTAAACATATGACGAGAACAAAATGTTTTATGCTTCCATTACATGGATGAGCACTCCTTGCAACAGACTACTTCCACTTGCTCTCTTCCAGATGACTACATAACCCATCATTTAGATCCACCATGAAGTGCTGGATGAAATGTTGGAATTGTAGTTCAACGCCTTTGAAGAAAGTCAGCTTTGAGTAGCCAGTTTTATACTGTGTTGCTTTTTCTCTCCAGAGACACATGCTTTTGTTTATACATTTCAACTATTTCAGCATTTGCACAATTGCCAATTGCCACACATGTATACAATCCTGGGGAAATGAAAACCAGGAACTATTATTTCCCAAGTGATTCAGTTTTCTTTTTCTTTTTCTTGTGAAATCCCTGGATGTGTTCTTAAAACTGCTCAAAAAGATCAGCCCCCTAATAATAATTGAGCAAGATGTTCACATGACTCAACCTGCATTATGTAATTGCCCACACTTCAAAGGTTTTATAAACCCAGCACTAAGATTAGGAATGAATGCACTCAGAATATTTATCTTTTGAGGTATGGAAAAGGAAATCAAATGTAAAACCTTCTCCGTGAAAAGCATTGAGTCACATTTTTAAGGTTTATCAAAATAAAAGTTGTAAGTAACTGAACCACAAAAGATAATTTGATTCTAAGCAATGACACTACAAATGCATAGCAAATGACATCTGCATTTAAATGTAAATATTATGACTAGGATCTGATGAACAAAAAGGGTTTCATTTGCTGAGTATTCTGAGAATTGTAGACTTGCTACATCTGGAAGACAAGTTTAAAAAAAAACATTTTGACAGAAATTTTCAAACATATAGTACCTTGTGGAGGTCATAATGCTCCATCATCAATCAATCAATACATATATCATTTTTATACCAGCTGCTTCTGACAAAGTCAATAAAAGGATGAGCATCCAGCTATTGTTATTATTTTATTTATTTATTAGTCATATTTATATACCGCCCCATCTCCTGCTTTTATCCTGCTTTTTCTGAAGAGCATGATTCCAACCACAATACTACCTATTACAGAAGAAGCTGAAGTCAATGTATAGTTGCACTAGCTATTACCTTTCAGAAAATAAAATTTTGCTTATTTATATGTACCCAAAGGAAAATGAACCTGAATTTATGATGATTGCCCATCTCCAAAAGAAGAGACAGCAGAAAATTTTATCTATTCCTATTACAATTTTTCAGGAAATCTTTTCTTAAAAAATGTTTATTTTAATGGCATATTATCTGAAGAAAAAACTCTCTTCCAGATACACAGTAAAGTTCCACTTCAGCTACTTTTATCTCAGATCCAATGTTGAGATCATGTGATTTTTATTCATACAAAAATTAATGTAATTCTGTGACAGTGAATTACATTTTTTAAATTCTCTGACAGTGAATTATATATTTCTTTTGTAATTGCCTGACAGTTTCCTTCTATGACTGATGAGGCAAAGGGGTTTGTGTGGGTAATTGAAATTGTGGGCTATGTCATTCTCCCAAGGCGAACAGGCTGTGATGGATGCCACAGACTAACGCCAATCACATCTGCCAACCCAAATTGGACCAGTGTGGCAGATTATGGACTATTCCTTCCAATCCACATGCCAATACAATTTCAAAAATGGCCCTTATTCTTCAGAGGCCTGAGGGAAACTACTCACATCAGCGGGAAGACCTGCTCGAAAACAGAGGGTGCTAAGACTCACAAGGATAGACTTAAAACAATATGGATTGACGGCATCAGCAAATATTGCAGGCCCAGGGCCCTATTGGCAAAAGAAAGCTCAGGACCATATTAGTTGGAAACATGAGGAAGAGGTCTTCATCCTGCAGTGGATAGACACTGGCTAGAATGATGATGATGGTGATGATGATGATGATGATGGTGGTGGTAATGGTGATGAATTTTCTGACAGTTTATAGGGATACTTCCCCTAAAGTTTCTCCCCAAGTTGAATAGGTCATATTATGAATGGATAGCAATGCTGTGAACTGAGTTGGTCTGAGAATAACTAGCCCCAAATATTAATAGCAGCCTTGTGGACAGTGCTGTAAGCAGTATGGGTTGCATCTGACATACAATCAAGAGTATAATCAGCCTTCCATTTTTGGAATGATAAAGCAGTGAATGGAATACTGTGACTTTGCAGCAAAAGATCCTTTGAAATGCTGGGAATGCAAATGCAACCCTTTAAAGCAGCTACATCATTTCTTGGAGTATATGGTAGACTGAGCCTGAAGAACAATACAGCCCTAGTGTCAGAAGATTTGAGAATAGTTGAAATTGTTTGGATGCTAACTGAGCTTGTTGTTTTTGCATGAATGATTTTCCGTACTTAGTTGAGGATGATAATTTTGACATCGACCAGGACCAGAAAATCTAAAGAACTACTTTCAAATTAGCTTGCACATTTCTCAGTGTGATTTAACATGAGATTGTGATATTTGATTTTTTAACATGAGTGTACCCATAAATCCATTCTGAATCCATGCTTACATATCTCTATGATTATTTTAAGCTTGCATGAATAGTTGCATTTGAGTTTGTGCTCAATATGAATTTTAAACTTGTTTGCTCCCAAAAGATACCTTCCTAAATATAATGGTCACTCCATAAACATCTATTCAAATTAATTTAGACTTTGGAAGAAGGAATAGAGATTCATTTCAGAACAACTGTAGAAAATTAAATGCTTCCATGCAGTCTATTATAAGGCCTCCCGGAGGCATATTGGTTATGCCAGTGTTTAATCTACAAGAAACGTGCAATAAAAAATCTGAATTCCATAAGACTCTCTGCTGATATCAGAACTGCCATATGTTTCAGCCAGTTACATTTAATCTGAATTTTGGATTGACACTTGGTGTTTAGCTTAGACTGCCCACTATCATGAGTTGAACGTAACTGATGGACAAACATGTTCTGACAATTTTTTTCTCCCCATAGCATTGCCTTCTTTTATACTTTGGCAATGGATTAAGCATTTGGATTAAATGGGTTAAATCTGGCAATGGATTAAACACGTGGAAATCTTCCTTCGTTGTATTATTTTTTTCTTTATCCCAACCATGCCCACAATGTTATAGCCGAAAACCCGGTCCGATTCGGTTAAATAAAACTCGAGAAACGGGGTCCGTTTGGATGACCGCGAGGG